>CAKNWT010312697.1:0-17836 GCA_932066315.1 Andricus coriarius | reverse complement strand
TTTTTTTTTAATTTCAAGCATATCAAATTTGATTATTTAACATATAACTTTCAAATTCATTATCCAATTACCTCTGCTCATTTTTCAATGATTCCATTTTGAATTTGTATAATTTTGAAAGTCTCAATTTTGCAGTTCAATTTCGAAAAGTTTTAACTTTAACATGTGATACATTTTCTATACATGGGTCATTCTCCGTCAAAGTGTTAAATTACTAGTAATTACTAGTAATAGTAAAATTACTAGTAGTGCGTTTATAAAGTATCAATACAGGAAGCATTCGCATTGGTCAATTATTGAAGTTACTCGATTTTTGGAAACCAAGGGCTGACGTATGCCAGGGGGCAAAATTTTACACTTTGGCGGGGAATGACCCACTTTGTGTTTGAAATTCCGCACTAAAATTTCATCGATATTCAAATTTATTTTAAAATTATATTAAAATTGTTTAATCCTGAATCGAAAGTTTTCAATTTTATGTGTGACAAGTTAAAATTGTTATACCTATACACATTTTCTTAAAATTTTAATTGCTTAATTTTGAATCCTTCTATATTTAAGTTTTTAGAATTTTAATTAACAGTAGTTGATGACTTAAAATTTCAAACTGTTAAATGTGAATCCTCAAATCCAACATCTTTTGCTTTTTAAGACTTAATTTTTTCTATATTTGACGCATCATATTTTTAATTATTCTACTTTGTACTAAAAAATTTATTATTATTTATTATTTAAAATTATTAAAGGAATATACATTATAAGCTGCTACTTTTCCCTATTATTTAAATAAATTCAAGCAGGCGCTTGCGGCTGGGGCCAGTAATTGAATTTGAAATTTTTTTGAATTTGAAATCTTATACCTTTGAATAGCAATAGGCAATAGGCAAACAAGTTGTTCAATTTTGAAACTTCTGACCTACAAGAATTTTTAAATTTTAATTATTGCAAAATGTATAGTGTTAAAATTGTGTCATGCAATTTTAACACTTTTTTTGAAATTGAGACATTTTAGATATTTGTAATTCTTTAATATTTTAAAAGGCTTGCAAAGACTAGAAACAAATTTAAAAAAAAAAATTCGAACCAGAACTTGAGAAATCCAACACTTTTGAAAAGCTTCTAGTTTATATTTGTTTAATATTGAAATATTGTTTAATTCTTAATGCTGAATGTTGTATTTATTGACTATTGTTTTTTGTTAATATGTACATGCTTTGAGAACATATTTTTCTTATTAAATATATATCTGAACCAAGTTCAAATTAAAGTACTATGGCATCCATGAAAATAATCGGAAGAGTATTTTTTGAAACAACTCGATTTTTGTCCTATTTAATTACTAAAACATGAAGAAATTTTAATAATAGATTATTTTTAATTAAATGTGATTTTAATCTTGACGTATTCGTGAGGTGACAGATAACCATATTTAATTTAAAAAGTCCATTCAAAAAATCTTCCCGCCGCGCGGGCCCATTCTCATTGGGCGCTGCGCGCGCGGTTAGCAAATTTGAGCGCGCCTAGGGCTGCCTAGGGCACACCACCTGTTGGTACTCGCACTTCGCGCTCGATAATGCATTTACCTCGCTCTACGCGCTCGATCATTGTACACCCCCCACGTTTCTGTATAGGACTATTAAAATTAAAGGTCAAATCATCGACAACTGAAATTTAGTGATTGTGAATTCTCTTTTGCTAAAGCTCCTTCGGCTTTAACCAACACATTCTCATAACATGTCTCGTGAGGAAAAAGGGTTAAAAGCCAATTTTAATGTCTAATTTAAAAACTATTTTGTTATTATACGTTTTATTGTACCTTGTGTCATTCTGTCCAAAAATTAAATTTGTTAATTTGTAATGTCATTTTTAAGGATTAAAACCAAAACTACGTGTCTTATAAAAAAATTATTAATAACAAATTTGTAGCTCTTTTTTTTAGGTGAACAATTTTCATCTATTTTTTTCGTAGCTTGTGTCGTTTGTTCACAAATTTTATTTTTTATTTTTAATGTTGTTTTTTACGAATAAAACAAAAACTACGCGTCAAATCAAAAAGTGATTAATAACGAACTTGTAGAACTTTTTTGGGTGCACAATTTTTGTCTATCTATTTTCGTATCTTGCATAGTTTGCCCGCAAAATGTAATATTTTTTTTTTTTTTTTCATTATGTTTTGTAGTGTAAAAATGTGAATTTTCTATTTTTCAAGAAAATTCAAAAAGTTGTTATCATAATATTGTAGGGCTTTAAAAAAGCAACGTTTTTCTTCTCTTGACTTTTTTCCATATCGTGCGTTGTTTGGCTTAAAATGTTCATTTTCGTTTTTTTTTAATTTTGAAAATGCTATAATTATAACAATTTTCTTTTTATCGAAAAAAGTAGCAAGGATAAATTGTTTGAATTTTCGAGTACACGGATAACCGTACATAGAACCTTTAAATTTTGAAGAAAAAAAATGGTTTCCAAATTTTTGAAAATGCTCCTTTTGATCTGATCAGTTTTTCGAAATTTATTGTCCCTACATACTACAAACAGACAGACTACAGACAGACACCTTCCTAAAAATCGTTTTTCTGACTCAGGGGGTCTCAAAACGTGGAGATTTGATGAAAACCGACCAAGTCAAAGTTTACGTAAAACCAATACCTTCTCATTTGGATAAGAATGTAAAAATGTCAACCAATATTTACCATGTAATCTGATGGGAATTTTTTCATATCTTAGTAATTCAATACAAAAATCGAGTTTTTTTTCAAAAAACACCCCTCCGATTATTTTCATTTTAATCTTAAAATGTTCATTGAGTTACAGAAAACTGCATTCAATAAAAAACATATCTTAAAAAAATATTAACCAATACTTACCATATAATCTTTATTTTTTTTTCATTTCTTTGTAAGTAAATACAAAAGGCGACTTTTTTCAAAAAGCGCCCGACCGATTATTTTTGTTTTCATCTTAAAATGTCCGTGAAATACCATATTACCATAAACAATTAAAAAATCCGATTTACTGGTAATTTCAATTTAAACTTGGTTTAGCCCCTCCATGAAAAGACTTTTAAGTATTTTATTTAAATTTCATTGAGAAATTATTTATTTGTAGTATCTTTGTATAATTAAGAAAATAACTAATGCATATATTCTTCATCAAATTGTTCTAGCCAGAAAAGTAGATTGATAAATTGTCTGTAATTAGAACCAAACAGTATTGTTAATTTTCCAATTTTCTTAAAGTCAGAGTTCTTAAAAGTTTAAAGTTTTACGACTTAGCAAAGAATTATATAGTCCGCTTAAGTGATCAATTAACACAAACGTTATAAGCTTTAAAGAACACTTACTGCAAAAAATACTAAAAAAAGCGCATAATTTTCCGAGTTTAGAAGTGACTCCGAACAATATATAAAATATAAAATGTTGAAAGTATTTTCTACATATAAACAAAGAATTATTCTACTTTTCATTTCTTAAACCTTCAAGTTGTTTCGTATCGTTTTGACCGACGGCGGGCTTTTAATCAAGACAGAAAATGATCTTATCCCATAAAATAGAAAGTTTACAGTATCACTTCTATAAATTATATGCAATAACTCCAATACCTTTTACGAGAAAAGAATGTATAAATTGCGGAAATTACTTTAAAAATTACGAATGCAAGGATAAAGATATAAGAGGTATAAAACCTCAATATTTATTGCATCCAAAGTTAAAGAGAAATAGAATATTTTGTATATAGATTTTTTATTGCAATCTAATATGCTGTGTGTTGGTTGTCAGATATTTTGTATTCTTCTGAATCTGTGAGAACTTATTTAAGATTGAACCATTGAGCAAAAACTTGAATTCTTTTATTTATTTCAGAGTTATGACTTTTGTTAATAAAAGATTTAAAAACAAATTTATAAACTTGAAAGTAAATTCTACAAATTACAAAAATTTTGTTTTAAGCCAGGAGATTAATTTCAAAAAAAATTTTGGTTAAAATTTACTTGACTCAGTTTTTTCATTTCCTCTGTTTTATTTGAAAGTAAATCGAGCATTCTCATATCAAAGTTTCTAAATATCTAAAAATTACAAAGAAATACTTGTTTTAATTTTACAACTTTTCTTTCTCATTTAATAATGAATTAAAAGATTAGGATGTTTCGGGATAATATTTTAAGATATTGTTTTTCAAAACTCGAGTTAGTCAATAAATATTTCCCTCTCGCTGAGGAAGATGAAATAATAATTAATTAATAATTTGAAAGCTACGGAAATTATGCGAATCATTAATCACTTTCTGAATTAGCTAAATTAACCTATTCCTTCTCTTGGATTAACGATTCAGAATACAGAGAACTTTTATGATTTCGAAATTTAAATATTAATGCTCATCAACAATTATTTCTTAATAAATAAGGCCTAAAATACAAACCAAATTCTCTTCTACGCTAGCCAAAAATTTAACGAGTATAGCAGACCCTAATTATATACCATCTACTAGTTGTTTCTTCTAAGGACTACAATTCCTTTTTTAAGAAACTTATATTAGGGTTAAAAATAACAATTTTCTTGCTATGTACCCCTACACTTGTTACAGTCCTGATGAGGCCATAATTCATGGTGAAATGCATCGACGTTTTTAAAAAATAAGGACTACTTTATTTTAAAATCATTCGCTTACAAGATCAAAGGCCAAAATAAGAAACATCTTTACATTTTATGAGGTCTAAAGTACAAACCAAAACATTATTTCTTAATTTTGTATATCTGAGGCTTAAATGCCTGCACTTGTATTTATTACTTGAACACGTGTCGCATATTACGTACTTATCGCTACAAGTACATTTACTTTATCGGAGGCTGGTTCAGTTCTCGATATAGCAATGAACCTGCCCTTTACAATTTAAAAACATACCTCGGTCAGAAATACATTTCATTTCATTTATTTATTTAATTTTTCATAATTGAAGAACTTCAAGATATTTCACGAAAATAAAGAAAGAGCATATTTTTAATAATTCCTCTCTTTATTTCTTCAAATTTTGAAAAGAAAAAATGAAAAAGTTTTTACTGTGCAAATGTAATAGATATATAAATAAATGTAGTAAAAAGAATTAAATCAATAATAAATCAAAATTATGTAATGTCAATGTAATTTATATTAAATTGGTCTAATGTTTTGGCATATTGAGAAGGCCGTGGTTACGTGTACCGAAATTTTGGTACGCGTAGCGGGACCTGGAAAAGGGACCATTTGTACCAAAATTTAGGTACAAATAGTCCTATTTTTTGGGTGCACACAGACACCGCCTATTGGGAAATATGCTCGGAACAAATAATTTCATATTGGGGAACAGAGGTCCTTTCTTGTATTCACAAAAATATAACTTAAAATAAAATATAATGCTGCGTTGTTCTTCAATGTCGATCTGGCACAATTTCTGGTATCCTTGAAAACATTAACAAATTAAAGTGCTTCGCGGGATTTCTGCATTCAACTGGCACTGCCCTTTCTTGGTAATTAAACACGATTCTCGGTAAAGCCATTTTAACATGCTATGCATGCCATCACTTTTCTTTTTGCATTTAAAGATAGCCTCGGTCTTAAATTAACAAAAACAACAAGCTTCTAGAAAACGCTTTCTATGAATCGTACAAATACAAAAAAAGAAATTTAATTTGGATTTTTTTTTTCTTAATCTCATTTCCTTCAGAATGGATTATGAAATGTTTTGCTTCAATAATAATTTGTCAAAATTACTACATGGAACTTATTGGCGTTTTTAATAGATTCTGAAATTTAAATTTGAGAGACTTTTGTGAATTCATTAATTCTAAATGCAAAGTATTAATGGTTCGATTTTTTTTAATTTCGATATGTTGCGAATCTTTTATCCGAAAATTTACGGGTCTTAAATATGCCGAATTTCTAATTTTTGAAAGTTTTATTGTAATATATTTTCAAATTGAAAGATTTAACAAAATTATATTTTAAAAGACTTTTCATTTCATAGTTTCTAATTTTATATTTTTAAATATTTAAATTTAAAAGCTTATTCAGATTGGAAGGAAAATATATGAAATCTTTACGAATATCTACTTTAAAGTTGTATTTACAAAGAGAGATGTAAAGAATAAACAATTATTATTGGATTTTAAACGATTTTAAATTAGATGTCTTTAATATATTTTAGTTAAATGAAATATGAACACCAGAGGGATGCCAATTTTCTTCCTGGTATAATTTTCAGTCCAAAAATATATACTCTGTGTAAAAAAAATATTTACTTTTTTTTACAATTTCTTATTTCTATCTCATCACCAAATTGGAATATCGTAAAATCCATTCGAGAAATTGTTTAAAATCTCCCAAGAAGCTTATAAATAAAATTATAAAATAAAATTGAAAAAATTACCACATTAAATTAGAAATTACAATTTTCATTATTTAAATTCGGAAATATTTTTTTTTAAGTATTTTCAAGATTTTAAACAATTTCTTATACGGATTTAACGATAGTCCTATTTGGTGACGAAATAAAAAAACAGTATGTAATTGGTTGTGACACAGGTATTTACACGGAATAAGATACTAGGGAAAAAATGACAAATGTTAATATTTCGTAAAATTGATTGTTTTTTAAATTGGAAGCTTTAAAACCGATACAATTGAAAGACACAATAGGTAATAAGTAATTCATATTTGAAAGTCGTAAATACGTGGAAAATTTATTCTGAGACTCTATTGATCATGCTTATCAACCGATCAAGATATTGGAAATTCCAAATGAAAATGCGTTCAAAGCAGTCTGAAAACAGATAAAACGTGCGGTTCATTCTTAAATCTCGGATGGAAGATTTGTTTTAGGTTAACAAAAATTTAATATAAAAAAAATCTTACCACACGGACACTTATCTTATTCATTTAGTATTCAGCAATGTGACTTTTCAGTTTGATTCCCTCTCTTTAATCTGATTCAAAATTGAATGTTACTTAAAATTTAGTACACTTGTAAAATTCCATGTTTGGAATTAAGAGATAAAACAACGTGACAATCCCTCTCGTATATTTTATACAGTCCTGCTTTTAAGTGACACACTTTTAGTTTCCGGAGTAAGTCTTTCGGTTAAAATTCCTAGTGATTTACAGCTTGAACTGCAGTTTGCAAAAAAGTCGATAAAATACCGGTTTTTGGGACAAGAAATGCAAAAAAAATGCAATTAAATATGCGAATGAAAGGTCCCCACAAGTGCATGTAAATTCCTGAGCTTCAGGAGGGGTGTAAGGAGAAAGAAATTGTATTGAGACAAGTGGATTCCGGGTTCCGAGACTATATAGTCCGATGTCCTTTCTTACTCAGGAGACCGAAGAGCCGAGGCCAAACGCGTTTTCACTTTCGATCGATGGTTTCGAGGATTTTGTAAATCATACTTGAATTTACAACCTGTTTCAAACTCGATTTTCCCGATAAAAACTTCCTACCCAAATTCCAGAAGTTATTTCACAGGACATAAATTGTCTGATAAAGGTTAATATCAAAATATAGTATAAGGTAAATAATATTGTTCATTTTCTTCAACAGTTAAATCTCGAAATTCGTTTTGAGTTGGAGCTTTTGTACGCTCTTGAAATATATTGGGCTTTATTTGGAAGATTTCAAATTTATGATATAAATAACGAGCCCTGAGAGTGATCGTCTTCTGAGTATTACTCATAGGACCCTCATGTCTGTACAAAAAGCTTCTAAACAATTCTAAAGCATTTAGTTAAAATTACGATTCCCTAAAATCTCAAGCTTAGAAATGAAAATCTCTTTAAACATGAAGCTCCCCTCAATTTTGAAACTGTTAAATTTAAAGCTCTTAAAATTTAAAGCTTTTAAGTTGAAGTCTCTCGAAAACTCTTGAATTCCAATTAACGTCTTGAATCTGCTAAGCTTTGAACGTCAACAGATTTTCAAGACTGAAGCTTTTGAGTTTAAATATTCTGAAGTCTGAAGTTTTTAACAATTAATACATTTTGTTAAATTCAGATGTTCTAAATTCTGAACGAATAAACTTTCAAACTAAAATCCGGTCAAATCTAAGAGGTTTCAAATCCAAGTTTCTTTCAGTTCTAAATTTAAAATTACCTATATTATACAAATTGTAAACTTTCAAATGGAAATGAATAATATTTGTCTATTTTTAAAAAGTTTTTCAGATTAAAAATTGAAACATTTTCAAATCTAAACTTTCACATTTAAAACTTTTTAATTAAAATCTGCCGAAAACTGAAAAGTTCTGAAATTTAAATGTTTTCAAAAGTAAAGATCTAAAGTGGAAATCTCATTAAGCATTTTTCTATTAACATTTTTGTTCCATAGTCCTATGCCTTCAAATTAAAATTCCGAAATAAGTTCTAAGGTTTGTAATTTAACTACCTTTAACCCATAAGTTCTGAAAGTGGATATTTTAACTTTAAAAGTCTCAAAATGCCTTAAACGTAAAAGCTTTCCAACTGAGAGCTTTTAGAAAACAATCCCTTCAGTAAAAAACACAATTTTCAGAGTTTCGTAGGAAACCCTTATAATCTAGTGCCAGCGACTCTGTTCTTTTAGTCCGATTTTCTTCGGGGATAGTTCAAATTGAAGCACTTGACATTTAGAATTGAGATAAGAAATAAAATTGACTATGTTATAATTTTATTTTTTTTTATATCAGTAGTTTAAAAGTATAAAAAATAAGAGAAATAGGGAAATTTTAGTTTGCAACACCCCTAGGCTGGAAGATTTTCTTTTAGTCCGATTTTGTTCGGAAATATTATTTAATTACTTTATTAAAATTACTAAATTTCGTAATTCGTAAGTAGAAATTAGCAATAAACATAAGTACCAATTTTCTAAATTTATGCTTGCGCCTACCAAATCCTAACTTGGAGTCGCTAGCGGACCTATTCTCGGAATGATTTTTATTTATAATATTTTTGCTTCGACGTCAAAAGCCCCTGCAATTTTTCAAAATTGAAAATATTCGAGGTTGAATTGTTCCAAATTGAAGCTTATTCATTTTGGAATATTTTAGATTTCGAATTAAAATCAATTAAAAACTTGAAGCTTCTAAATACCTTTAAAGCACTCAAATTGAATAATACTTTAAACTTTAAATAAAGGAAGAATTTTAGGTCTTACATTACGAATCAAATTCTGTTCAAAATCTGAAAATTTTCTAGTTTGGTTTCTTTTTAAATGTCAACTAAAATTTGTATATCGTAAAATAAGTGTTTCAAAGGCCCTCGTACAAAAAAAAATGGTCATAATTGGTCCAAATATTTTTAGGAAATTTCCAGAGCCCGAACTATACATGAACTACATTCAGAAAATATTGGAATTTAACAACGACAAAAATCGTGTTGATATTTATGAAATAGTGAACCATTATTTTGACCAAAATTACAATGAAACACAATTTGTTTTTGTAAATGGAACTTGCCAGCCAAATAGATAAATTGAATCCCATGCCCCCCGGGATTTTGAAATTGACCCCAGAAAATGCACCAAAAAATACAAAATGGCAGTTTTATGTCAAATTCATGCTAAAGTCGGTATGTTTTTAAATTTTTTCGAAATTAATTATTTTTATTCGATAAATGACAAGTTTTAAAGTATTTTCTAACTAATTTAAATTATTTAAACAATTATTATTTGCTTAAACAATACTTTTTTCCAGTAAATCGTGAAAAGTTATTATTTTCTTAAATAAATTAATGACTCAGTGAATAAATGTTAAGAATTATATTTTTTGTTAAACACAGTTTGTAGTTATTTAAACAATTAATATCACTCGCTCTTTTTCATACGAAAGGTCGAGAAAATTCTAGTTCTTTTCGTATCTTTTGCATAATGTCGCTTATTAATCAGTATTTTCTTATATCGCAACGAAAATTAGCTGAAAAAATAACTATCCATAACTTAACTGAAACAAATTACCTTTTCACTATTTACTGACAAAAAAAGGTTTGAACAATTAAAAATTAGTTAAAAAATACTTGAAAACATATCACTTATCGAATAAAAATAATTAATTTTGGAAAAATTCTAAAAATACCGTCTTTAACATGAATTTTACATAAAACTGCTATTTTGCATTTTTTGGACAGTCTCCGAGCACAATACAGGGGGATTGAGGGGATCAAAACTAAAAGTTATTGGGTAGAAATTATTCATTAAACATTGCTTAAGAAAGTTAAAAACAAATTCTTGAAGGGTCCCGGGCATAAGGGTGTTAGTACCAAATCTCGAATTTCACAGAAGACATAAAAAACTGTCTATCTTTGATTTGATTTTTTGTAAACAAAAATGTACTATTACATAACTCTATCAAGCCACGAAAGTAACATCTTGAAAGAAGCAACCACCTCCGAGAAAACGTTTTGTCAATGGTGCGGCGCGTCCCCAGAAACGAAAATATAGATACACAAAGAGTTGCATAATTTTTTTATAACAAAAAAAAAACAAGAAATTGCTTTCGAGCTATTCCTTAGCTGCTTAGCACGTAGCTCTATTGAATTAGTGAAAAAAACAGGCAGAAATATATAATTACTTTATAAAAAAAACTACTAAACATGGACTTTGACCCACTACTAAATTAAACTGTACCATAATCTACCACAGACATGAGTTAGGACAAAACAATTAGTTTAAACCAAAAAAACGCATTTTCGAAATTTGGCAAATACGCCCTCCGTTTTTTCGAAAAACGAGCTTTCCCCATTAAAAATCCCATGTTAATTTCAAAATTCCGGGGCACGGTAAGATGGTTACCGATTAGAAGAGAAAAAGGAAATTTCTTATTCCGGAAAACAAACAAATTGGGTGGGTCGATTACCAAAAATCTACAGTAGAATTTTTTCAGGGGGAAATTTGGACCACCCTGGTGTATATTATTATACGATACAGGAAAAAATTGCCGACAATAAAAAATCTCTCACGAAAATTTTCCTTGGAACCTGTTGGAATAAATCTTCATTTATTCGATTATCTAAACGAGGTATTAACTCTGGATTTGGGATATTAAAGATCCAAGAACGGGAAATCGATTGGAACCATATAATCCCATGTACTGGGAAGGTTCATAACATTTGTTTCATTTGACAACTTTTATTGATAATGTAGACAAAATGTGTAAGGATGGAACTGAGAAATGTTGAATTTGGGTATCGTTATGTGTTCTTTTATGCTGATTGCGTGATCAGGTGAAGACGAGGGGGACAAATAAAATATCTGAATGTGAGAAACGACTACTGTCAGATTATTGGTAGTAAACGGCATTCCATTTGCTGTCTCTGCTGGTGTCACGATGGAAACGCCGGTGACGCTCACCTGGCGGAGAAAGAAACTGGTTCGTTCCAAATAAGCCATTATCGCTGTAAAGATCTGTCTAAGATAAATGCAGCATAATATTCTATATTGCCAAGAGGACTGGAGACGCTGGTTTTCAGGGCCGGCGCAATAATCAAACTTAATTCTTGCATCAATAACTTGGGCAAAGAACTTTAATTATCATACGCCGTGGCTTTTAATTTATCATTTATCATTTAATCGGTACAGTTATGGGGACGATATTATCGGATATCAAATTTTTAAGTAGCGCTCTGTCAGTTTGACTTTTAGCTCACATGCGGTGAATTATATAAAGAACAGGTTATTTTTGTTCCAAAGATTAATTTTAACCCTCGCTGAGCACTTTATGGGTCACTTAGATCCCTAAATCGATTTTGATTGCAAATATACTTTAAGACAGAAATTTTAGCCAGAAGTATAAAAAATTGAAAATACTTCAATTTTTTTTTAAACATTTTTTTGCAAAAAATCTTTTTTTTTATTAATTTTTTCGGTGTGTGAATAATAAAGAATGTTCGAGAATTTTTTCAAGTCGATAGGAAGAGTAATTGTGAAATGGTAGACCATCTAAAAGTATGTAGGGTCACATCGAATCAGAGTGTTCTTCGTGATCGGTAAAATAGGTGTGTGCTCCGAGGGTTAATTGAGGGATTAATAAGATATTTTGATGGAATATGTTAAAAAGTGAAGGCATGGCAGATTTCGAATATGAATAGGTATATTAGAATTATAAAGGTTGGTTTCGTATGGGCGACAGAAACGCGCGACTTGATTTGCGCGAAACAAGTCGCGCGATTAGTGATATCATGATGGGTTTCCTACGGGGCGGCTGCATGCAAGCGACCAGGTCAACTAAAACGGATTAATTTTCAATCAAAAGCTTCATCTTTGCCCAAAAAATTGTTTTTCAACCAAAACACAAATTTTCAACAAAATACATAAATTTTCAACATAACACTTTAATATATTCAACCAAATAGTTCAGTGTTTATATTTTTTTCATTACTGAAAATTTTCAACTAAATAGTTGAATTTTTAAGCCAAAACAGATCAATTTTCAAACAAAAATGGAGTGGATAATTTTGTACACAATTTTTGAATTTTCAAGCCTAGATGAACTTTCTTTATTTTTTTTAGGTTGAAGAAATAGTTTTCAAAACAAAACAAAAAATAATTTTTATCCTGATGAATTGAAACAAGCATAGTTGAATCCTGAACCAAAAAGATGAATCTTGAACAAAGAATATTAACTTTCCATGAAAGGGACCGAAAAAGACGAAAATACAAGAATTTTTAACCAATCAGTTGCCTGTTTTCACAAAAGGGATCAAATTTGTAAAAAAAAAAAGATTAATTTTCAACACAAAAAAAAAGCGAATTTTCTATATTGCAAAGCCTGGGATAATATAAATAGGAATTTTTATAATTTATAGATTAAATAAAAATTTTTCAAATAAACGTTGAATTTCATTTTTAAATATTCAAAAATTTTAGTTTTTTATAATTAAGTTGAGCATACGTTAGCCATGCGTTGGATATTTTGTAATTTAGGGAAAAGATTGTGAAGCCTGTGATAAATAAATAGGAATTTTTATCATTTGTAGATTAAATAACAAATTTTAAATAAACATTGAATTTCATTTTTATATCTTTAAAAATTTTAGGACAAGTTCTATTATTTTTAATCATCCATAATTATAATAGATGGTGGACAATATTTTCGAAAACTCAAATCGCGCCGGCTGGGCGGCTAGATTGCTCTTGGGGTCCCTACTGTCGCGCATTATAGGGAAGGGAGCCATAAGATCCAATGAGAAGGGGTCATAAACTGAAATCCGCGATTTGATTCGCGCGACCTCAGTCGCCCATACGAAAACCCACCTTAAGCAGCCAATTCGAATTTGAAGATTCATTAGTTTTGAAGCTTCAGATATCAGGAGCATTCAATTTGATAAATTGAGTTTCAATCCAATTTTATTATATTACTATATATTGGAGGTTTAACAATTTATATAGTTTTCATATTTAAAGAAGCTTCAATTTTAAGGCTCTATGGTTTAAAGAGTTTTTCAGTTGAAAATTTCATATTTGACAATACTTCAATTTGACACTCGATTTAATTGAAATATATTATAAGTCATTTCTTATGAAAGAAAACACATTTTTTATGAAAAAAGTTTTAAACCTACAGAAAATAATTATTTTAACAATAGTTTTTGCATCTGAATTTTTTTTCACTGTCGCTTCTCACTAATTTTACGAAAATGCTTTGATTTTAATAAATTTTGCCTTATTTTTTCGGGAAAACCGTTTCCTACAACTCTACTTTTGTGAATTTAGACATTTATTTATTTGTTTGATAAAGTTTTTCTTTAAAAGAATTGTTTTAACGATTCCAGCCATAGAAAAATTTACTTTCAAAATTGAAAATAGTAGATCTATAGAGAATGTTTTCTCGGAAATATCCGGGATACTCAAATTTAAAAAACGCCATCCATTTTTGCGTATCTCTTTCGGTTTACGAGCTATTTGTAATTGAAAATTATGTTTAACGTTCCATGTAGAACTCCACGTAAAACTTCGCGTCAAAGCCCTCGTGGATTGTTTCACTTTACCACGCAAATTTCATATAGAACTGGCACGTGGATTTCTACGTGATTATTTTTTACCTGGGAAGTAAGTTCGATTTCAACTTTTTTTGTAATGTCAATTTCAATTATTGTTAACATTTTCATTTATGAAATTATTTAGTTTAGAATGCGTAATTCTAAAATCTTGTGCTTGAAAAATTTTCCCTTTTAGGTCTTAATTTTTAAGCGTACATTTTCAATTTAAACAATTTTTTAATTTAACTTTAAATACTTAAACTATTAAAAATTAAGTGTTCGATATTGAGATTTATCACTAAGAAACGTTTTAAGTTGATCAACTGTAAATATCAATTAAATAATGATTTTTTAAATTGAAGTGTTTAAGTATTAAAACTTGAAAAATAATTGATTTTTCAAGACGATTCTGAATCTGTTCAAAATAAAAAATTGTATAGATTTGAACGTTAAAAATTCAACAGTTTTAATTTGAAAGCGTTAGTAGTTAAACAAATCTAAACATCCGATTGAAACTTTATAAACTATTTTCAGTTTTTAAATGATTTCATACATTAACTCTTTTATTTAATTTAAAATCCTATTCAAATATTGTTTCAGTCTAAAATATTCTATTTTTAACCCATTTAATTTGATAATTTCAATAAAAAAAAGGTTTAATATTTAAAAGTTTAATATTTATCAATGCTTGAGTTTTCATTAAAAATGAGCAATTATAAGTCAAATAGTCAAAGCAAAACAATTTGAAACTGAATTGTTTGAAGTAGAAAGTCTTACATTGTAAGTGAAAGTGTTCAATTTTTATGTATAAATATCAAGTGAACAATTAATTATTTGAAACGACTAAAAATTAGAATACTTTAACTTCTAATTTAAAATCTGTGTTCAGATTAAAAGTATTTAAACGAAAATTTATGATTGCTTAAAATGATATAATTTGGATCATTTACAAATTTATTGATTCATGCTTCAATTTAGAGCATGGAAAATGTTGAATGTAAATTTATATTTTTAACCAGAAATCTTGGAACTGTTCAATTTATAAATTTTAAACACTTTTAAGCTTCGATTTTTAAAGTTTAAAATTCAAAAGTGTTCCACTTTGAGTGCTTTAATTTGCAGTTCAGTTTGATTACTTCAAATTACATTTTTTTAAATTCAAATGACCGTGAAAAATGTTTGCGAACCTGAAAATTACCGGAAATTTTTTTCTCCATTAAAACGACCACCCTGATCCAGTTTATTGAGTTTTCAATTTACGAGCTTTAAAGTTGAAAAGATTTTTACTTAGAAGTTTCAGATTCTAGGAGATTTCAATTTTCAAGCTTCAGATTTGACGAGATTTTATATTACAAGTTTAAAATTACACCAAATTTCTATTATATATGATTACAAATTTAATTTTGTAAAGTCCAGTAATCAAGCTGCCAAATTGCAGTGCCTTCAACTTTAGACACTTTAAAGTACTGAGTGTAAAGTCTTCCCAAATTTCGAGTTTTCGTTTTAAAGTAATGACATTTAAAATTTGTGAATTAAAAATGTTGGTATTTTACTTTATATGTATTATTAATTGAAATTAAAAAAGATATATTTCAAGAATTTAGGTTAGGACGACTTTAGAAAGAAATTATTCAAAAATAAAGTCTCACAATGAAATTTATAGACTTTTTACGAAAGAGATTTATAATCCAATCTCTATCTCTCTTTACCTAGTAACCATTAACAGTTCCTATTCAATTTTCTTATCTTCGTTTCTTCGATAATCGTAAATATTTTGTGATGCTTTTTTTTGGTATTGCACACATCAGAATTATTCATTGCTGCTTTTATTCAATTATTTTTAATTTATATATTTTTAGTTTTTTACAACTTTACTTTACAACTCATCAGACTGCTTCTCGTTAAATAAACATGCATAGAAAGTTTTTTTTTAATGGAATAGCGAGTTAAGCAATGACTTATGGCTATCATTATAATATTAATGTACCAATTAATCAACTCCTACTACTGAGAAGTTATTAGCTTGTATATTTGTATAAATTTAAATGCCTGTATAACATATCAGTTGAATAGTTGTTACATCTAGTGAAGTGGAAACTTCACACGATTTGAGAACAATTTTTCTGGACTTAGCTGTTTAGTTTTACGCTGATGATTTATGAATATAAAAATAGCAAAAAATACTCTGTTTTAATCAACTTACTCACTATCTTGCATACTTTTATTCAACGGATCAAAGCTGTCTGATTTCATGACTTAACATGCACTGATTCATTAAGATTTAGTTTTATGATTAAAAATAATTACACATTTCAATTCGAGATATTGCCTTGCACGATTATTGACAGCCGAAACAAGTTGTAATTGAAGCAAGAATTTATACTCTTTTTTTATATTCGTTATTAATTTGCAAATATAATTTTTTTGAGCTATTGATTCTTTTTTTAATTTCTAATATATAATAATGATTTATTTGTCATAGATGGAGAAAAATATTTAAATGAATGGATGTTTTTCATGTTGACTATCGAAATCCCACTCACGGGCTTCCTTTTAATTACGTCATTGATTTATGAACCGCAAAAGACAAGGTCGTTAGTAAGATCTTGATCGTGTAGAATTGTAGATATTTGTACATCTCGAGAGGCCTATCAAGTAATCGCTCAAGTAGATATGTGTGAACGAATAATATTCAAGGTATGCAGTAACTTCCGATATACTGGCTACGTCAGAGTAATTAATGTATTCTGGTGACAACATTTTTATATATGGGAATTAATTTAATTACGTGTTTCAAGTGAAATGCATCTCTGCACTAGTCTTAACACTGAAATCAAGGACAAAAAATTTCCCATTATTTTGTGGTTTGCAAATATTTTTTGAAGGACTTAAAACTATAGTACAATAATCAGTTTCATTCTACTAAGGGCTTCGAAATTAAACACTATTTCAAAATAAAATATTCAAATTGTTCAATTTGAAGTTTATAGCCTTCAGAATTAAATTAAATCGCCAAATGATAATTTCTTTAAATTCACTTGTCTTCACAACTGGAAGTCATTAAAATTAAACAATTTTTATTTTCAAGATTTCAAATTGTACAATTAATAACCCCTAGACATTACAAAATTATGTTGTCATTTTAAGAGTTTAGAATTGTAAAAAAAAAACAATTCAAGAATACCAGCAACATTTGAAGGGTGACGGTACAGAACTTGAAAACCAGCAAACTGGGAATTTTTCAGGAGAGCGAAAAAACATTCTGCAAAATCGAAATCACCATTTAAATATAAAGTAAGAGTCCACTCTTTAGCTAAAGTGTTGCTGAATTGAGACAGGAAAAGTATGATCGCAAAATGTTATCCATGGTTTCGAGGAAATAAATGTGGAAGTTGACAATCGCAAACTGACATTGACCACAAATGGGAGCTGGCTCAGCTGAGGATTACGATACAAAATTTAATTTTGAAACAAATAAAAATAAAAACAAGCTCCCGAGATATTAAGTTTCTGATTACGGATAAACAAGATTTATTTATTAACAATTCCGAAAAAATTGACCGAGAACTTTGAGACTAAAATTTCATGGGTTTTCAAAATCGGTGTTAGATAGCGATTAAAAATCGAATTTTCAAATAGTTTGCAAAAGTTATATCTTGCTCCTAACCCGAGTCGAAATTTAGGCCCTACTTTGAAGCTATAACTCCTATCTTAGTAGGCGCTAAAGCAGCAAAGTAGGTTCAAAATAAGCAGCGATTTCAATTCAATTTAGACCCTACTTTGACGCTAAAATGTCCGAAATCGGCCGTTTTTCCACGTTTAGCGTCAAAGTAGGTTCAAATTTAGACCCTACTTTGACGCTAAA
>CAKNWT010312696.1:0-10098 GCA_932066315.1 Andricus coriarius | reverse complement strand
ATTTATTTCATTATCCGTTCTTAGGTGTTGTTATTATATAATTCTAGAATTAACTGTAATATCCGCTGCTATATTTTCTTTATTATCCATTACCAGGGTTTGTTATTACCTATTTCTAGGGATTTGTACTGTGAATTAATAGGTTTTTCTTTTATTATCTGTTGGTAGAAGTTATTATCTACTTATATAACTTATTTTATAATCCATTGCTAGATTTTTTTTATTATCCGCTGCTAGGTGTTTTTATCATCTAGTTCTACGGATTGGTATTATCCTTTCCTGGGAATCACTATTGTTCGTTTCTAGAGTTTATTTTATTATCCTCAGTTATTGTATGTTTTTAATATTTCACTTATTATCCGTTGCTAGGTGATATTTTATTATCCGCTGCTAGGTGTTTTCATCATCTAATTCTACGAATTGGTATTATCCTTTCTTGGGAATTATTATTGTTCGCTTCTAGGGTTTGAATTATTATTGTCAGTTATTGTATGTTTGTAGGATTTTATTCATCATCCGTAGATAGAGGTTGTTACTATCAGTCACTAGAACATGTTATTGTGCTTTGTTAGGGTTTATAATATTATCAGACGCTATTACTAGTTATTATCCTTTTCAAGAATTGTTTGTTGTTAGATGCTACTTATTTTTCTATTATTGGTCGCGAGCGGTTGTTATTACCAGTTTCGAAGGGTTGCTCTTATTTGTTGCAAGGTTCTCTTAAATTATCCGTTGCTATGGGTTATGATCTGTTTTTAATAATTCATCTTATTTGTTACTAGAAGTTGTTATTATGCATTTATAGGATTTATTTCATTATCTGTTCTTAGGTGTTGCTATTATATAATTCTAGGATTTACTGTAATACCCGCTGCTATATTTTCTTTATTATCCGTTACCAGGGTTTGCTATTATCCATTTGTAGGGATTTCCACTGTTAATTAATAGGTTTTTCTTTTATTATCCGTTTCTAGGTGTCTTTATCATCTAATCCTACGGATTAGTATTATCCTTTCCTGGGAATAAATATTGTTCCTTTCTCGGGTTTATTTCATTATCCTCAGTTATTGTAGGTTTGTACAATTTTATTTATTTTATGTAGCTCGGTGTTGTTACTATCAGGCTAGTTATTATCCTTCTCAAAGATTGTTTGTTGTTAGATGCTCCTTATTTGTCTATTATTTGCCGCGAGTTGTTGTTATTACCAGTTTCAAAAGGTTGCTATTATTTGCTGCAAGGTTTTCTTAAATTATCCGTTGCTGTGAGTTATTATCTGTTTCTATCAAATGATATTATTTGTTACTGGGAGTTGTTCTTATCTATTTATAGGATTTATTTCATTATCCGTTCTTAGGTGTTGTTATTATATAATTCTAGGATTTACTGTAATATCCGCTACTATATTTTCTTTATTATTCGTTACACGTTGCTAAGGGTTATTGTCTACTTATAGAACTTGTTTTATAATCCATTGCTAGGTTTCTTTTATTATCCGCTGCTAGGTGTTTTTATCAGCTTATTCTTCGGATTGGTATTATCCTTTCCTGGGAATTATTATTGTTAGTTTCTAGGGTATATTTTATTATCCTCAATTATTGTATATTTGTAGTATTTTATTTATTATCCGTTTCTAAGGGTTATTTTATTATCCGTAGCTAGGACTAGCTATTATCCTTCTCAAGGATTGTTTGTTATTAGATGCTACTTATTTTTCTATTATTGGTCGAGGGTGGTTGTTATTACTAGTTCCGAAGGGTTGCTATTATTTCTTGCAAGGTTCTCTTAAATTATCTGTTGCTATGGGTTATTATCTGTTTCTATTAATTGATATTATTTGTTACTAGGGGTTGTTATTATCTATTTTTCGGACTTTATATGATCCTTTTTTTTACTATACGTTTATAGGGGCTGTTATTATCTATTTGTAGGATTTATTTCATTATCCGTTGTTAGGTGTTATTATTATATAATTCTAGGATTTACTGTAATATCTGCTGCTATATTTTCTATATTATCCGTTACCACGGTTTGTTATTATCCATTTCTAGGGATTTCTACTGTTAATTATAGGTTTTTCTTTTATCATCCGTTGCTAGGGGTTATTATCTACTTATAGGACTTATTTTATAATCCATTGCTAGGTTTCCTTTATTATCCGCTGCTTGGTGTTTTTATCATCTAATTCTACGGATTGGTATTATCGGTTGCTAGAGTTTATTTTATTATCCGTTGCTATCGGTTCTTATTATCTGTTTCTGGGGGTTGCTTTTATTCGTTGCTGGGGTTTCTCACTATCTGTTGTCATGGCTTGTAATTATCTATTTCTAGGAATTGGTGTTATTTGTCTCTATGACTTATTTAATTACCTGTTTCAATGGAATATTATTATTCCTTGATAGAGGTTGTTATTATCCGTTATTAGGGATTGGTATTATCCTTTCCTAGGAATTATTATTGTTCGCTTCTAGGGTTTATATAATTATCCTCAGTTATTATACGTTTGTAGGATTTTATTTATTATCCGTTGCTAAGAATTGTAATTATCTGTCTCTAGCGATTGGTATTATCCGTTGCTAGGTGTTATTTTATCATCCGTAGCTAGAGGTTGTTCTTATAAGTCGCTAGAGCTTGTTATTTTTCTTTGTTAGGGTTAATATTATTATCCGATGCTAGGACTAGTTATTATCCTTCTCAAGGATTGTTTGTTCTTAAATGCTAGTTATTTTTCTAGTTTTGGTTGCGAGCGGTTGTTATTACTTGTTGCTATTATTTGTTTTACGGTTCTCTTAAATTATCCGTTGATATGGGTTATTATCTGTTTCTATTAATTAATATTATGTGTTATTAGGGGTTGTTATTATCTATTTTTAGGATTTGTTTCATTATCCGTTGTTTGGTGTTGTTATTATATAATTCTAGGATTTACTGTAATATCCGCTGCCATATTTTCTTTACCATCCATTACCAGGGTTTGTTATTATCTATTTCTAGGAATTTCTACTGATAATTTATAGGTTTTTCTTTTATTATCCGTTGCCAGGGGTTATTGTTTACTCAGAGGACTTATTTTATAATCCATTTCTAGGTTTTTTTATATTTTTCGCTGCTAGGTGTTTTTATCATCTAATTCTACCGATTGGTATTATCGGTTGCTAGCGTTGATTTTATTCTCCGTTGCTAGGGGTTGTAATTGGTGTGCTTATAGGGTCTCTTACTACCCGATGGTAGGGATCATTATTATATTTCTCCAAGAGTTGTTCTTGTCCGTTGCTAGTTTTTTCATTATTATCCATTGCTAGGGATTCTTATTATCTGCTTCTGGGGGTTGCTTTTGTTCGTTGCTAGGTTTTCTTATTATATTTGGTTATAAATTTTTATTATCTATTTCTAAGAATTGGTGTTATCTGTTCCTATGATTTCTTTAATTATCTGTTTCAATAAAATATTATTGTTCTTTGATAGAGGTTGTTATTATTCGATTTTAGGGATTGTTATTGTCCTTTCCTGGGAGTTATTATTGTTCGTTTCTAGGGTTTATTTTATTATCCTCAATTATATTATGTTTGTAGGATTTTATTTATTATCCGTTGCTAAGTGTTATTTTATTATTCGTATCTAGGGGTTGTTACTATCAGTTGCTAGAGCTTGTTATTGTTCTTTGATAGGGTTTATATTATTATCCGATGCTAGGGCTAGTTATTATCATTCTCAAAAATTGTTTGTTGTTAGATGCTACTTATTTTGCTATTATTAGTCGCGAGCGGTTGTCATTACCAGTTTCGAAGGGTTGCTATTATTTGTTGCAAGGTTCTCTTAAATTATCCCTTGCTGTGGGTTATTATCTGTTTCTAATAATTGATATCATTTGTTAGCGGGGTTGTTATTATCTATTTTTAGGATTTTATATGATCCGTTTTTTTTATTATACGTTCACAGGGGCTGTTATTATCTATTTGTAGGTTGTACTTTATTATCCGTTGTTAGGTGTAGTTATTATATAATTATAGGATTTACTGTAATATCCGCTGCTATATTTTCTTCATTATCCGTACCCACGGTTTGCTATTATCAATTTCTAGGGATTTCTACTGTTAATTAATTGGGTTTTCTTTTATTATCCGTTGCTAGGGGTTATTATCTACTTATAGGACCTATTTTATAATCCATGGCTAGTTTTTTTTTATTATCCGGTGCTAGGTGTTTTTATCATCTAATTCTACGGATTGGTATTATCGGTTGCTAGAGTTTATTTTATTATCCGTTGCTAGAGGTTGCTATTATCGGGTACGAGGAGTTGCTATTATTCGTTACTAGGAGTTGTTTATAGCATTTTCCGGGGTCCTTTCCGTTGCTAGGTTTTATTTTATTTTCCGTTGGTAGGGGTTCTTATTATCTGTTTCTGGGGCTTGCTTTTGTTCGTTGCTAGGTTTTCTTATTATCTGTTGTTATGGCTTGTTATTATGTATTTCTAGGAATTGGTGTTATCTGTTTCTATGATTTATTTAATTACCAGTTTTAATGGAATATTATTATTCTTTGATAGAGATTGTTATTATCCGTCATTAGGGATTGGTATTATACTTTCCTAGAAATTATTATTTTTCGCTTCTAGGGTTTATATAATTATCCTGCGTATGTAGGATTTTATTTATTATGCGTTGCTAGAAATTGTTATTATCTGTCTCTAGCGATTGGTATTATCCGACGCTAGGTGTTTTTTTATTATCCGTTGCTAGAGGTTGTTACTATCAGTCGCTAGAGCTTGTTAGTATTCTTTGTTAGGGTTTATATTATTATCTGATGCTATTACTAATTATTATCCTTCTCAAGAATTGTTTGTTGTTATATGCTACTTATTTTTCTATTATTGTTCACGAGCGGTTATTATTACCAGTTTCGAAGGCTTGCTATTATTTGTTGCAAGGTTCTCTTAAATTATCGGTTGCTATGGGTTATTATCTACTTATAGGAATTATTTTATAATCCATCGCTAGGTTTTTTTTATTATCCGCTGCTAGGTGTTTTCATCATCTAATTTTAGAGATAGGTATTATCCTTTCCTGGAAATTATTGGTGTTCTTTTATAGGGTTTATTTTATTATCCTCAGTTGTTGTATGTTTGTAGGATTTTATTTATTATCCGTTGCTAGGTGTTATTTTATTATCCGTAGCTAGGACTAGTGATTATCCTCCTCAAGGATTGTTTGTTGTTAGATGCTACTTATTTTTCTATTATTGGTCGCGAGCGGTTTTTATTACCAGTTTCGAAGGGTTGCTATTATTTGTTGCAAGGCTCTCTTAAATTAGGCGTTGCTATGGGTTATTATCTGTTTCTAATAATTGATATTGTTTGTTACAAGGGGTTGTTATTATCTATTTATAGGATTTATTTCATTATCCGTTCTTAAGTGTTGTTATTATACAATTCTAGAATTTACTGTGATATCCGCTGCTATATTTTCTTTATCATCCATTACCAGGGGTTTTATTATTAATTTTTAGGGATTTCTACTGTTCATTAATAGGTTTTCCTTTTATTATCCGTTGCTAGGGGTTATTATCTACTAATAGGACTTATTTTCTAGTCCATTACTAGGTTTTCCTTTCTATTATCTGCTGCCACGTGTTTTTATCATCTAATTCTAGGGATTGGTATTATCCTTTCCTGGGAATTATTATTGTTCGTCTCTAGGGTTTATTTTATTATCCTTAGTTATTGTATGTTGGTAGGATTTTATTTATTATCCGTTGCAAGGTGTTATTTTATTATCTGTAGCTAAGACTAGTTATTATCCTTCTCAAGGATTGTTAGGATTTGTTATTATTTTCATCTAGATATTGGTATTATCCGTTCCTAAATTTTATTTTATTATTCACTGCTAGGGGATGTTATTATATATTGCTAGGGGTTTTTTGTATCCGTTTCTAGGAATTTTTATTGTTCTTTGTATTATCCTATTTGTTATTATCCGATGCTGGAACTTGTTATTATCCTTCTCTAGGAGTTGCTATTGTTTAATGCCAGTTCTTTTTCTATTATCCGTTGCTAGAGGCTATTATTATCTGTTCTGGGGTTTACTATTGTTCGTTGCTAGGATTTGTTATCATTTGTTGGTGTGGGTTATTATTATCTATTTTTAGGAATCGGTATTATCAGTACCTATTGGTCCTTCCTTATCCATTGCCAGGGTTTTATTTTATCCATTTTTAGGGATTTCTATCGCTAATTATTAGGGTTTCTTTTATTGCTCATTGCTAGGTGTTATTATCTACTTATAGAACTTATTTTATAATCCTTTGCTAGGTTTTTTTTAGTATCCACTGCTAGGTGTTGTCATCAGCTAATTCTACCGATTGATAACATCTGTTGCTAGGGTTTATTTTATTATCCGTTACTAGAAGTTTTTATTAGCCTTCTCTGGGATTTATTATTGTTCGTTTGTAAGATGTTATTTATTATACCTTGCTAGGATTTATTATTATCTGCCTCTAGAGATTGGTATTATCCGTTGCAAAGTTTTATTTTATTATTCGTCGCCAGGGGTTGTTATTATTTGTTTCTAGGGGCCGTTTTTATCCATTTATTATCCATCTATTTTCAGGAGTTGGTATTATCTGTACCTATCGTTTTTTTATCATCCGTTTCCTGGGTTTCTTTTTATCCATTTCTAGGGATTTCTACTGCTAATTAATAGGTTTTCTCTCATTATCCGTTGCTAGGGGTTGTTATCTACTTATAGGACTTATTTTATAATCCATTACTAAGATTTTTTTATCATCCGCTGTTAGGTGTTTTGATCATATAATTGTACGGATTGGTATTATCAGTTACTAGAGTTTATTTTATTATCCTTCTCTAGGAGTTGTTATTTTTCGATGCTAGTTATTTTTTTATTATCTATTCCTACTTTTTTTAATGGTATGCTTCCAGGGTTTTCTATTGTTCGTTTCTAGGTTTTTTTTATTATACGTTGATAGGGGTTGTGTCGAAATAGTCTCCAATGACAGGTCAAATCAATAAAAATTCTTCGAAGTAAAATTTAAAATTGTTGTGGGTTGTTAATATATATTTATAGGATTTATGTTATTATCCGCTGCTATGTTTTTTGTTATTAACCGCTGTTAGAGGCTGTTTTTTTCATTTCTAGGGATTTCCATTGGCCATTGATAGATTTTTTTGTATTATCTGTTGTTGGGGTTTTTATATATTTATAGGAATTTTTTATTATCAGTTGGTAGGTTTTTTATTGTATCCGCTGCTAAGGGTTGTTATCATCTAATTCTAGAGATTGGTATTATCCGTTGCTAGAGTTGACTTTATTATCCGTTAATGGGGGTTGCTATTATCTGGTACTAGGATTTGCTATTATCCGTTACTAGGATTTGTTTTTAGCCTTTTCTGGGATTTGTTATTGTACGTTCATATGATTTTATTTTCTATCCGTTGCTAGTGGTTGTTATTGTTCATTTATATGACTTTTTTATTATCTGTTGGTAGGGATCATTTCTATTCTTCTCTAAGAGTTGTTGTTGTCCGTTGCTAGTTTTTTTAATTATCCATTCCTAGGGGTTTTTATTATCTGTTTCTGGGGGGTTGCTATTGTTCGTTGCTAGTTTTTTTTATCATCTGTTATTATGGGGTGTTATTATCCATTTGTAGAATTTTGTATTATTTGTTCCTATGGTTTATTTTATTATTCGTTATTAGGGATTGGTATTATCCTGTTCTAGGAATTGGTATTATCCTGTTCTAGGAATTATTAGTGTTTGTTTCTAGGGTTTATTTTATTATTTGTTGCTCAGGGTTATAATTATCCGTTTTTAAAAATTGGTATTGACTGTTATTAGTGTTTATTTTATTATCCTTAGCTAGGGGTTGTTATTGGTCGTTTATAGGGTTTCTTGTTATCCGATGGTAGGGATTATGATTACTCTTTGCTATAAGTTGTTATTGTTCGTTGCTAGGTTTTGTATTATCCATTGCTAGAAGTTGTTATTGTTTGCTTATAGAGGTTGTTATTAGCCGTTTATAGAAATTCTTATAATCCTTTATCAGGGTTTTTTTTATCCATTGATAGGGATTTTTATTATTTATTTCTAGGGGTTCTTATTATCAGTTTTTTAAGGATTGGTATTATCCTTTTCAAGGAGATAATATTGTTACTTTCTGTAGTTTATTTATTATCCGTTACTAGGACTTTTTTATTATTCGTTGCTAATGGTTGTTATTGTACTTTTATATATTTTTTTAGTATCCGATGGTAGGAATTATTATTATCGTTTTTTAAAAATTGTTACTGGTCGCGGCTAGGTTTTTTTTATTTTCCATTGCAAGGGTTTGTGGTTTTCTGATTCTAGGGGTTGCTATTATTTATTTTCAGGCATTATTATCGTTCATTTTTAAAGGGTGTTATTATCCCTTTCTGGGAATTGGCATTATCTGCTACTCGGGTTTATTTTATTATCCGTTCCTATTGGTTGTTATTGTTTTTTACATGGTTTTTCATTATCTGATTGTAGGGATTATTATGATCCTTCTCTACAAGTTGTTGTTGTCCATTATTAGTTGTTATTATCTGTTTCAAGGGATTATTATTCCGTTGATAGCGGTTTCATTCTTTGTTTCTAGGCGTTTTTATTATCCTTTTCTGGTTATTGGTATTATCCGCTACTAGGTCTTATTTTATCATTCTTCTCTAGGAGTTTTTATTGTCCGTTTTTAGGAATTGGTACTATCCTTTGCTAGGGATTATTATTGTTCATCTCTACTGTTTGTTGTATTATCATTTTTCATACGCCTCATTCTCGAATCTTGACCAATTTTATCAATTTGAATAAACATATTACTACCATTTACATTTTTTCGGAATGTTTAAACTTTTTCTATTACAATAGTAGAAACGGCGAACAATGAAGGCTAATTTTGATAAAATCCTCTAAAATTGCCTCTTTTTCTTAAAAGAATATCTGGCCTTATAAATAACAACCTTTGGGATTAAGTTTTTCTTTAGCATAATGAATATTTGTTAATTTTTTCAGGCTATATTGACTTTTTCTTCATCACAATCAAAAGAAACTAGAATTAATAAATCAATTGTTATAATTCAAATTTTTACATTACCTCCCGTACCAAATGTGGAATATAGAATCCTATAGGAACACTTTACCCTCATATGGTCATTGAATTCAAACTTGCTCGTAGCTTCTATGCACTTGGGAAATTTATCGAGTAACTTGCGATTGCTCATCGTCGCTCAGAACTCATCGAAAGAATCCAACTGCGCTAAAGTGTCAGAGAACTTAACGGATTATAGTTTAAGATACATCACGAAATTGAACTTTCAATGTTCTGCTGAAAGCTCGATTGCAATCGAGGATGTGTTGATTTTTTAAATTTTAGGGTCTCTTATCCCTGGGCCGAAACTATTGTATTAAATAGTTTTTGTCGGGTTTCTATCAGTTTGGCCATCATAAAAATTTTTTTAGAGGTTTATAATAATATAGAAATCGTTCCTGTTGGTTAGAACTGGCTGTTTTTATCTCTTTCTTGGGATTGGTGTCATTTAATAAAGGTTGTTATTTTTGGTTATAGAGTGTATTTTATTATTCGATTGTAAGGAATTGTTATTAATCTTCTGTAGGATTTGTTCTTGATCCTTGCTAGATTTTTTTATGTTCGCTGCTATGGCTCACTATTAGTTGTTTCTAGGAATTGGTATTATCCGTTCCTATGGTTAATTGTATCATAGGTTGTTAGGGGGCTGTATCATAAATTTCTAGGGATTTGTATCATCCTTTATAATGGGTTGTTATTATTTGTTTCAAGAGATTAGTATTATTTGATTCTAGGAATTTGTATTATCCGTTGTTATGGGTTTCTACTTTTCTTCGTTGCGGATTTTTTACCATCAGTTATCAGGTTTTATTTATCCATTGCTAGGGGTTCTTATTATTCTCTTCTAAGGTTTGCTATAGATCGTTTTTAGGGTTAAATTTATTTTCTAATGCTGGGGTTTC
The DNA here is from genome assembly GCA_932066315.1 of Andricus coriarius. Taxonomy (NCBI): domain Eukaryota; kingdom Metazoa; phylum Arthropoda; class Insecta; order Hymenoptera; family Cynipidae; genus Andricus; species Andricus coriarius. The sequence goes on along the minus strand of CAKNWT010312696.1, from coordinate 81 downwards.
TTATTATCCTTCTCTGGTAGTTGTTATTGCTTGTTGCTGTGGTTCTTTTTATCCTTTGCTAGGGGTTATTATTATATTTTC
>CAKNWT010312694.1:0-14434 GCA_932066315.1 Andricus coriarius | reverse complement strand
TATTGTGCCCGGAAAATGCCCCAAAAAATGATAAATCGCAGTTTTATGTAAATTTCATGTTAAAGACCGTATTTTTTTAATTTTCTCAACATTAATTATTTTCGTTCAATAAGTCACAAGTTTTCAAGTGTTTTTGCATTAATTTTTGATTGTTTGAACTGATTTTTAATTGTTTAAACAAATTTTTAATTATTTAAACTAATATTATTGGTATAAACCATTTTTTCGCCTGTAAGTCGTAAAAAGTTATTATTTTCTGGAATTAATTACACAATTAACGGATATTGAGAGTAATAAATTTGTTTGAAACCATATTTGGTAATTATTTTAGCAACTTTTATTTGTTTAATCAATTTTGTTTTCCTGTAAATCTGGTAAAATTACTACTAACTGGAATCGATAACCCATTTAATGAATGCCGAGAGTGATATTTTGTATGAATGACAGTTTAAAATTATTTAAACAATTTTCAATTATTAAAAAAAAGTTTTTAAAAATAAATCTTGAAAAGTTAGTGAATGTTAAAAGTGATATTTATTGTAGAAGAAAGTTTGCAATTATTTAAACAATTAATCATCATTTACACTGTGTAGCTTAATACTCAGTATTTTGTTATTTCAGAACTCATCTTCTCATTTTTCAAACAATAATCATTTTTTTAAACAATGGTTTCAATTATGTTATTGATCATTATTATTTCAAATTTATTTCATTAATATAAGAAAACACTGATTTACAAGCGACATTGTTTCCAAAAAATAATAACTTTTCACGATTTACAGGATAAAATAATTATTTAAACAAACGAAAATTGGTAAAGCAATTGCTGAGTATCGTAAGCAATAAAAAATTATAATTTTTGTATTGGTTAATTGTGTCATTAATCCCAGAAATTAATAAATTTTTACAATTTACGAGGGAACATTTTTTTAAATAAATGAAAATTGTTCAAATAATTAGCAAATATGTCAAACAAGGATTATTGTTTTTGAAATTCATCAACTGGATCATTTATCCCAAAAAATAATAACTTTTCACGATTCACAGACGAAAAAAATTGTTTAAACAAATAATAAATATTTGAACAATTGAAAATTATTCTAAAAATACTTAAATACTTATGACTTATCTAATAAAAATAATAAATCATTTTGAGAAAATTAAAAAAATACTGTCTTTACTTTAGTATGAATTTTACATAAAACTGTTATTTTGCGTTTTTTTGGGCATTTTTCGAGCACAATACAAGGGAGTTGTGGGTGCCAAAACTAAAGTTAATTAGATGTAAATTATTTCTTGAATACTTTTTGAAGGTGACGAAGCTTTAATTTATAAAAAGTTAATAAAAAGTACTTCTTTTTCCAATTTGTTCGAAAAACGAGCTTTTCCTATTTAAAACCCAACAAAAACGAGCAAATTGGACATAAAAAGTGCAATATGTCCAAAAATAAATAATAAATCAAAATTTTCTGATAAACAGCACTGAAATTAATGTGTTGAGTTTATATTGAAATTTTTAGATCAGCCGGTTGAATATTGTAGGCTACTGAATTGTTCAAAAATCGAATTTCTAGCATAACAAGTAAAATATTTTTAGAAATAATTAATTAATCAATATTTTCTGAAAAAATGGCGCTGGAGATTCATCTGGTCAATTTATTCAAAATTATTAGGCAATTTTTTATTAATTGTAAATGGTTTTATTCAAGTAGATAAGGAAATTGGCGAAGATATCTTCAAAGGCGCTAAGTGCGTAGATAATTCGAGAAAATATCTTTGAGGTTTTTTTTTACTTGGCGGCGGTTCACTACCGCCAATCTTAATATGCTGCAACCAAAAAAAAAATGACTAATTTGAACAGTCACGCGCTAATATTATTTGTTTGTAAAAAGAACAACAAATAAGGTGCCAATAAATTGCTCAAATCGGAACAAATAAATTGTTTTTTAAACAGCGATTATTTCAATATTTTTTAAATCAGCTTCGATTAACCTCTTTGGAATTTAATAAGCGTAAATTACAAAAAGAAACTTTAAAATAAAGAAAAAAATGTGTTTTATAAAATTTGTTCGTTAAAAAAATGTAATTTTTTCACTAGATCTAGTCCTAACAAAATTTTGATTGGATGATTTGCATCATTACTTATAGACATCTAACGATTTACTTTCTACTACTAAAACTTATTTACATAACGTGAGAAAAGCGCAACCACGATATGTGAAACCTCGATTTTCCCACAAGATCCAACGAAAATACTTCCTAATTCCACCAACTACAATTTCCCAGCACAATACCAATCTGAACAAATATTTTCCTACACACCCCTTTCGATGACAAAGCCTACTCCTTTCTACCTGTGCCCAATCTTCATGAACATAAGCACCACATATTGTACTTGAAAGCCTGAAATAAAATCACTCCCATTTCCTGTGGAGATTATAGATTATCCAGATTTGAAAAATGCCATCCACTCGATAATTTCGGCCTCTGGGTCTGGTGCCTCTTGTAACTATGGTCCAGCATTCAGCAAGGGTTCTGCGACAATGGCACATGGTGCCTAGTGCTTAACAAAGAGTGAATATTTTCAAAGAGTTATATGGAAAGGGGTGCAGATGGAAGGTGAACGCGAAATGTCCAGGGGAAAAAAGAGGGAGATAAGGCAAATTGGCAAGCGTAGGATGGCGGCAGATGGTCCAAAATTTGGATTCAGGTAGGCGAACATTCGAACAGATCGGAAGCAAACGCGAGAGATGGCAGACACCTGCTCGGCCAAGGGGGAGCCTGATGGGGATGGTGGAGCAGCCGAGTGGAACCTTTTTTTAAATAACCGTCCACACTCAGCAGGTCCGAGATATGCGGCGCTTCTCTTTTAGTCTTTTGCTTTTGCTTTTGCTTTTGCTTTTGCCTCGTCGGCTGGAAGGTTAGAAGAAAATTGCAGACTTGCAGACCGGTACGGAAGCATGCCGCGAAACTGTATTTTGTTTTTCTTGCACATCATATACTGGGTGTCTTTCACATCCTTAAGGGCATTTATTTGAATCTGGCTTTTATTCTCTTTTTTCTCTCGAACTTTTTTCTTATTAAAACTGTTTCTATTTTCTTTTAAATTTAAAAATCGCAATTATAATGCGTGTTTAATGCGTCTGTCAAAGGCAACCTAGCAAGGTGCGTCACATTAGCTTACTTCGGTTTACGCATAAGCCCGAGCGTAAACCAGAAAAGGCTAATATGACGCCTGCTAAAATTTCAGAAATTTGATTTTACAGTGTGGTACCCGGTAAGGGCTTTTATTTGAATCCGCGTCTGCAGTGTCAGATTTCAAGGCCAATTGGTTGAATATTTAGATCTAATTTTTGTGCATACGTACTCTCTAAATCTGAATTAGTAGAAAACTACTAAGTGGTAGTACACTCAGAAAAAAATTTCTCTTGAACTAAATAAATCGTTTCTTTACCATAGTTTTTTTCAACTGACCCAAAAATACATTTAAAATAAAGAAACATTTATTTGATCTTAAAAAATGATGTAGTTCGTATTTTTTGGTTTAAAGAAATTATTTCTTTAATTTAAATAAATATTTGTTTGATTCAAAGAAATTTCAGACGGATATGAAAGAAGTAATATATTTGAGTTCAGTACTTTAAATTAAAGAAACTATTTCTTTAAATCAAAGAAATTATTTTAACACTCGAAACCGCTACTTAGCTACACGCATGCAACATGTGATTCAGGGACGCTCCTGTACGTTTGATTTATTTTTATCAGTTACAAGTGGTAATTATGAATAAGAAAACCTGTGACGTGTTGACGAATTGAGGATTCGCCGATAAAATCCCACAATTTTATATAAGTATTATTTCCTCTATTTTACTGTGATATAGTTACATGTATGATGATTCCTAACCTCATTTCCACAACATCGAGCAATGACGGTCATATCTGAATATTTTATTGCTTTAAGTATTGACAAAAAATTTGTGTTAGGAAATTAATTTTTTAATAAAAACAAGTATAATATATATTTTCTTTCTGAGACAGTAAATAATATACATATTTAGATTGGTATTTCCATCCCAATAGCAACTATAGCTTTTTCCAATGAATTGAAGTTTTGATTTTAGGAAATAAGAAAATGACAATATATATTATTTACGGTTCTATATAAAAAATAAAAAATAAAATAAACAACTTTCAAACGAATAAATTATTTCATTTAAGAAACGAAATTAACTTTTACATTTAGTTAAATAAATGTACGGAAAGAAAAAATTTATGCTATTCAACTAAATTTTGTGTATTGAACAAAGAAATATATATTCATTTCAAATTGATGATTCTTTTAATCTAATAAATTATTTGCTTAAGATACATAATAAATTATTACGTTGGTTTCAAAAAATTATTTTGTTATCCCGATAAGATATTTCTTTAAATCAAAGAAATATTTAGGTTCAATGAATTAAATTTTTCTTTAAATTAAAGAAAAAATTAAATTGAAATAATATATATTTCTTTAAAGTAAAGAAAAATATACATTGAAACAATATAAATTTCTTTAAATTAAAGGAATATTTTCGTAAAATGGAAGAAAATTTTTCATTCAAAAAGTACAATTTTCTGTTGAACCACAAAAAGAAAGGCGACCAAAATATTTCTTTTATTTAAAGACAAAGTTGTTTGACTGAGAGCCAATACATATGTTTCTTTGATTCAAAGAAATTTTCTTTGAGTAAAAGAAACTTTTTTCTGAGTGTAGTTTTTTAATTAGTAACTATATCTACTAAAGGAATTGGTAATGCTACTACTAAATGAATTGGTAAATGTATTGCTGGTTACTATTTTAAACGGTGGTTTCAAGTAAATTAAACAAGTTTGTTACAATAAACAGAATTTTATTAAAATACATTATTCTATGAATTAAATAATAATTCAAAGAAATTTCCATTTTATTTTCTTATACTTAAAACTCAGTGCATATTTAGGACAAATTAATGTGCGTCATGCATTAAATTCAGTGTGAACCGTTTCAAATTCCTAAATTTCATAGTAAAAATATTTCATTTTAAACAAGTTAGGTGAATTTTTAACCAAGTAGTTATATTTGGAACAAAAAAAAAGATTTTTCAACAAAATAAATGAATTCTCAACCAAATAGTTGAATTTTAAACTAAAAAATATCAGTGTTCAACCAAAAATGGAATAGTTAAATTTTCAGTTAATAAATTAATTTTCCAGAAAAAAAAACAAGAAATTTTAAACTAAAATGATGAATCTTTAACTGAAATAGATGAATCCTGATCCAAAAGGATGCATTTTTAATAAAAAAATAACTTATAACCAAGTTGTTTTTATCTTCAATCTAAAAGATGAAATTTCAACTAAAACGATGAATACTTAACTGGAATACTTAAATTTTCAAACATGAAGATAAAGTTTCAAACAAGAAGGTTAATTTTCAAACATAAAGAATAATTTTCTACCAAAAAATACGGGTTTTCAAGAAAAGAGATGAATTTTCAACTAAAAAAGACAAACTTTCAACCAAATAGTTTATTTTCATTAAAAAAAAAAACATGTTTGAACCAAAAAATTTTCTACAAAAAAAGAAAAACCAATTTTCAGCCGAAGTGATACATTTTTTAATAAAATGATGAGTCTTTTACTAGAATAGATGAATCTTCAACTGGAGTAGATAAATTTTAAGTCAAATAGATGAAATTTTAACAAAAGAGTTTATCTTTCAACCAAGTAGTTGTATTGTCAACCAAAAAATTTGATTTTCGACTGGAATTGTACATTTTTAACTAGAATACTTGAATTTTTAAACAAAAAGATGAATTTGCGAAGAAGAAAATTACTTTTATACAAAAAGATTAATTTTCTACCAAAAAATATGATTTTTCAACAAAATCCATGAACTTTTAACGAAATATTTGATTTTTTAACAAAAAATATCAGTTTTCAACATAAAAATTCAATTTTTCAGTTTCAATTTTCGGTTGAAATAATTAACTTTAACCAAGCTCATAAATTTTCAACTAAGATGATGAACCATTGACTAAATTAGTTTAATTTTCAACTGAAAATGGTAATTTTTGAACCTGAAATTGGATGGTTCAATTAAAAATTCTTTATTATGTCCAACTAAAGAGATGAATTTTTAACTGCAATGTTAGAATATTCAACTGGAAAAATTACATTTTCAGTTAAAAAAAATTAATTTTCTGTTAACGAAAAAACGAATTTTCAACAAAATAGCTCACTTTTCAACCAAAGAGATACATTCTTTATTGAAATGAGGAATCTTGAACCAACAAAAATGAATGTTTAATAAAAGAGTTTAACTTAAGGAACGAACATACATACATAACATACATAAATTCTTATTTATTTAACGCAGGTTTCACAGTCTTTCCCCTTTTTCTCGTTTTTCTACTTAAACGTGAAGTAAATGCATAGAATCCAATAGGGAAATGCAAATATTTTTGGTTAAAGGTTATTCTTTTTAGTTAAAAATTCAAACCACTTGTTGAAATTTTGTCTTTTTGGCTAGAAAATTTAACAATTTGATTGAAATTTATTTTATTTTATTTTTTTTTTGAAAATCCATCTCGTTTTGTAGACATTTCATATTCTTTGTTTAAAAATGCAACTGTGTAGTTAAAAATTGAGCTTTATGGGTTGAAAATTCAACTGTTTTGTAGAAAATTAGTATTTTCGGCTTGAAAATTCAATAATTTGGTATAAAATTCAACAAGCTGGTAGAAAATTAAACTATTTTGGTCGAAAATTGAATTCCTTTGTTAAAAATTCATTTTTTTAGTTGAAGGTTCATGATTTCAGTTGAAGATTCATCATTTTACATAAAAATTGATTTCTTTGGTTGTAATCACTGTATGGTTGTAATATTTTAATTTATTGTAATTGGTTGTAAATTTTTGTATGTTAAATGTTTAACCGTAAGGCGTAGCTTTACTTCCACTGACACAAAATTAAAAATTAGATAGTTTAAAAATGAAAAATATTTCGAATTTTAGACTTTGAAAGTGGCAACTGTAAGAAAAATCAACTTAAATTTGCAGGAATATGCAATTATACATAAGTAATTTTAGTATATTGAGGACTTACTATTGAAAATTAATTAATTTTTCTATTTAAATGTTGACCAGTAGCAATAAAATGAGCGTTTGAAGTTGAATAATTTTTGATTTCAAGTATTTAGAAATGTACGATATAAAAAAGGAAAGCTTTCGATATTAAAGCTTACATCCAATCAGTTTACTATTTTTAAATTGAAAAATTCCAGTTGGCATACAGAAAAAAGTTGCAAAGACGCTTTGCTTTAAAAATTAAATCGTCTTACTCAGAACAGTGATTTTTATTCAAAAATTAAAGAAAACGCTTTTTCAACATAATGTTTTCATTTAACTAAAAATAACTTTAAACTGAAGGAAATCATTTTAAAAAATAGTCATTGGAAGAAAAAACTATTTCTTTGAAGCCAAGAAACCTCTTCAGATCAAAATAAATTTCTATGAGTCAAGGAAAATATTTTTTGACTGAGAGCCAATGAATATTTCTCTACTTTCAATTTTCTTGTAAAAAATTCCCCACCACAGAAAAGATTGCCAACATTATCGAAGATTCATACAATTTTCTAACCAATACGGTGTATTTCGTCATTTTTCCCATTTTAATCAATATATTCGGAAAATTTGCGAATATTCACGGAAAAATTGCCAATTTTTTCGAAAAAACCTTTCATTCATCGATTTTGGAAATATTTCCTGCTACAATATTTTAGGAAAAATTTCTAAAATTTTGTGCAGGGCAGATACCAGTTTGACAGTCTCAACATGCTAGACTTTAGGTTGCGAAACATCTATTAATCTTACCTTAGAGTTAAGGATATTTTCTACCTGAGGTTCCTCAAGCTCAAGAGGTTAATAATTGTAAGACTTTTCTTCAAGGACTTCCGAGAGGACCTGTTATGTTTGCTATTCTACCTTTAGGGCCTTTAGGCCCTTTAGGGCCTTTTGGGCTTAGGCCTTTAGGGAAATTCTATTTTCAGTGTCAGAAATCTCTATTTCAGTTTCTTGTTTGGCAATACTAATCTTTTCATATTTTTGTTTCTCTCAATTTCTGAGTAAGAATGTTTGAAATAACATGGAAAATTTGATTACTTTTGAGAACTGAGAATTTTTTAAGGTATATTCTTTACTGCAAACATTTCAGCCTTTCAATTTTTTTTGAAGGTGTAAGGCGTAAGGCCGTAAGCTGTAAGGTAAACTGCAGAGCGAATCGGCAAACTCTTCTCTCAATCTTTTCCTTTCCATAACTTTTCCTTTGCACAATAGTTTTTATTTACAAGAAAAAAAAATGTTGCTAGAATAAATGTTGGTTCTTGTCGAAAAATGTTGTTTTGGGACTCTTTGAAATATTCTCTCTACCATTCAACCCTTTCATTATGAATATTCGAGGGGATACTATAACATTCCTCAAATTTGTTTCATCTCAAAATTTTTAATATTGGTGTACTTGTTCTTACATGCTTTATATAAATCCGATCGTTCCTTTTTTTCAACAAAAAAAAAATTAATTTTAAAAACGTCTTCGATCTTGAGATATTATACAAGAAAAAATGCAAAGGTTAGTGTCAGTAAGTATCAATGTTCACGGTAGCAAATCGACGTGAAGTTAAAAAAATCTACCAAAAATCCTATGAGATTAAAAAAAAAAACATAAAATCAATCCGATTTTCAACGAGTCCTCACCTCATTTTAGTCCATCAACCCGATTAATATCAAATTTTATGAGAAGTCTGTAGTTTTAATATTTTTACATATTTAGTGTAAAAAAGGAAAATTACTTAATGGCTTGAATAGTAAAATTTTAAAATCTAAAAAAGATATAAAAAATTCATCAATTCAATTTTATAATTCAATTCAGATGTCAAATCCAAATTGAAACTGAAAAATCTGATCAAAAATTAAATAGAAAAATCAAATTTAAATTTGAATTGAATTAAATAATGAATCAGCTTAATATATTTAATTAAATTTAAACGAAAATTGTTTTATCAATTAAATTTATTCACTTTATTTCAGTGAATTAGTGCTTTAATGAAAATTAAATTAATTGACCGCACCTTTTTTTTTAAATAGAAATAAAATCATGAAATCCTACCAAAAGCATATGTGCTGAACAAAATCTGCCAAGTACAACTTTCACACCTTCACAATTTGTGAAATCAAAGTTGGCTATATAATAAAAAAAAATCATATTAAAAAAAATTAAGAATATTTTTTTATAAACTATACCTTAAAAATTTTTTTAACGAATTTTAAAAAACCGCTAAAGACCTTACATTATAAAACTTGACGGGCTTGAATATATAAACAAAATGATTTTTAAATATTTCTGGCTATGGGAAATTGGGAGATTGATGGTATAATTTATTCCTGCCAAATTTCAGAATGTCTAAAACAGCTTTCAAGAATGTATTTTAAAATTTTCTAAAACTTCATTTATAATAAAGGTTCATGAAAATTTTATTTTTAAAATTTGTTTAGCATACTTCATAAAAAAAGTTTATTTTAATAGGAATATTTGTATCCACAATTTTTTACATTGAAAATGTTTTCGGTAAAATATGAATACTTAGCTTCTAGAAATGATAATATGTCCATGAAAATATCGTATTTTTAAACAAAAATTATTTCTTTTTAATCAACTTTTTGATGTTGCGTGTGTATTTGAGAAACGACGAGAGCTTACACAACTGCCAAAATACAGGTGATCTCATATCAAAATCAACCACAGCTGTTCAAATCAAGACAGACCATATTTTTTAATCTATTTTGATGTGGGCTATATTAAAAAAATTGTTTCAAAACCAAATATCTCGCGAAAAAAATGACAAAAATAGAAGATCCTTGAATGAGGTTAAAGTTAATTTAATGCAGAATAAGGAAAAATCATAGAGGAAACTTGTTCTGAATCTCCCGGCCTGGAAAATCCATGGATAGTCAGTAATTTTTTTACGGCAACCCCGAAAAATGTCAGAAACCTGATAAAAAAGGTTATATTAAGGATTTCGAGGTCGCTGAATACAAATCTGATATCATAATTTCAAAATTCAAAATGGCGGATCTAATATGGTGGACCATAAATTAGAAAAATGGTAGAAACTTTACAAAAATAGCCTACTAGGTCATATTCCGGTTTTTGAGATTACTAAATCCAAATCTGGTATCAGAATCTTTAAATTAAAAATGGCGCATGCAATATGGCGGATCATAAGTTGAAAAATGTTAGAAACTTAAAGAAATGTTCAGATGTAGGTTTTTATCGTCGCTGAATCCAAACCTAATACATTTTTTTCAAAATTCAGAATAGCGGATTCAATATGGCGGACCATAAATCGTAAAAATTGTAGAAACTTGACAAAAATCTTCAGAATATCATAATTTCAAAATTCAAAACGGCGGACCATAAATAATTAAAATGGTCGGAACTTTACACACATAGACAATTTTAGATGTTTAAGGTTACTGAGTCCAAATCTGAAATCATAATTTAAAAATTAAAAATGGAGGATTCAATATGGTGGACGATACATTGGGAAAATGTTAGAAACTTAAAAAAATGGTCATATTTAGGTTTTAGTGGATGCTGAATCCAAATCTAATACCATTATTTCAACATTTAGAATGGCGGATCTAATATGGCGGACCATTAGTCGGCAAAATAGTAGAAACTTTACAATAAACTTAATATATAATATTTTGAAATCGCGGAATCCAAATCTATGTAATAATAAAATTTCAGAACTAATAATATTAATAATAATTGTTCCTAATAAAATTACTGAATTTTCATAGATTTTTAAGGCCCGAAAATTAAAAAAGTGTATAAACATTCATATTTGGATTTTTGATAAAAAAATGTTATAATTTTTTTTTAATTTAAAAACAAAATAGTCATTTTTTGAACTTTTCAGAAGATACATTTTTTTTAAGATTTTCAGATTGGTCGAATAAGTTTTATATCATTGCTAAAACTGTATAGAAATAATTTCCAATGGGTGAGAGCAATTTAAAAAAAATGTATCACGTTATAAACAAATTTATGAATAAAAGTTATTTTCCGAGTTTAACCATCTTTAGCTTATTCAAATCCAGAGTTTTGGTATAAAATGTATATAAACTGTATGAATGCTTTATAACGATTATTTGAAAATAGATGCCAGTTGGAAATTGTTTTAACAATTCTTATAAACAAATTCACAGTTTAAATGTTTAATAACGATTAGGCTCAATTTTTTACGGAACCAACTATGAATATTCTTTTCATGACTCTTTGCTACGATAATTCACAAATTAACAAAAATTATTAATAATTTAAAGAATTTCAATTAACAAATTCATACCAAGTAAGAATATCTTTCTCATGACTTTTCTCTATGATAATTTGAAAATTCACAAGAAATAATAATGATTTAAATAATTTTCATAACAAAATACAGGTTTTGGTTATTTTACCACGAATACTTTGCTATAATACTTTCCCAATTGATCAATTTTTTTCATTATTCAAACAATTTTTATAAAAATCAAAGTAACATAGCAAAGAGACATCGAAAGGTTAGTTGATTCCATAAAAAGAGCTTATTCGTTGGAAAATATCGAAACTGTGAATTTGTTAATAAAAACTGTTCAAGCAATTTATTGCTGAATAGCATCTATCTTCAATTAATCGTAATGAAACATTAATTTATCTTACGTTTTATACCAAAACTCTAGACTTGAATGAGCTAAACATTTCCAATCCAAAAAAATAACTTTTGTTAATTAGTTTGTTTATACCGTAAAAAAACAATGTTTGAAAATTATTTTGACCTACTGGAAATTATTTCTAGATAGTTTCAGCACTTATATAAGGCCATGTTTGATTATTCTAAAAATCTTACAAAGAAAAGTACTTTTGCAAAGTTAAAAAAATTTTCAATTTTGCTGTTGAATACAAAGATCCCATTTTTTTATTAAAATTCCAAACGTATAAATCTTGAAGAAATTTTAATTTCTTTCATTCTCAAAAAACGTATAAAATAGAATAAATTGTTTAGCGAGTAATGTAGATTAAAAATTAATTTGTCCACAGAAACTTTTTGCCCCACTGTGCATCGCCTCGAATGTCGCAGTAAGAGTTTTTTCAAACAAAAAATTAGGATTATTGGACATTTAATGGACTGGTATAACAACAAAATCCAATATCTTTTGATTATATTCTTAGCTGGGCAACATTAATTAACATCAACTAATCATACAACAGGTTTGGCAGAAGATATGGACCAGTCTACCAATGAAATGCAACATCTTCTAATTATATTCTTACCTGGGTAACATCAACTAACATCAACTCTTCATACAACACGCTTGGAAGAAGATACAACAATGGAAAAAACAAACCATACAGATGGGTTTTTTTAAATGATTGGACGGACCAGTATACCAACAAAATCCAACATCTTCTAATTAAATTATTACCTGTTCGACATCAATTAACATCAGCTAATCATGCAACACGGTTGGAAGAAGATACAAAAGTGGAAAAAAACCATACATCAGCTAATTATAAAAAAATGGTTGGAAGAAGACACAACAGTGGAACAAACCAACTGTACAGATGGGCTCTTTCGAAGGATCAGATGGACCAGTATACCATAAAATCCAACATCTTCTAATTAAATTCATACCGGGTGAACATGAACTAACATCAGCTAATCATAAAACACGGTTTGTAGAAGATACAACAATGGAACAAGCAAACCATACAGATTAATTTGCTTAAAGGATCGGATGGACCAGTATACCAACAGAATCCAACACCTTCTAATTAAATTCATACCGGGTCAAGATCAACTAAAATCAGCTAATCATACAAATTGGTTGAAAGAAGATACAAAAATGGAACAAACCAACTGTACAGATGGGCTCTTTTAATGGATCAGATGGACCTGTATACCAAAAGAATCCAACATCTTCTCATTAAATTCATACCGGGTGAACATCAACTAACATCAGCTAATTATACAACACAGTTGACAGAAGATACAACAGTGGAAAAAAACAAACCATACAGATGGGGTTTTTCAAAATATCGGATGGACCAGCATGCCAACCAAATCCAACATCTTCTAATTAAATTCATACCGGGTTAACATAAACGAATATCAGCTAATCATACAACACGGTCTGTAGAAGATACAACAGTGGAAAAAAACAAACCATACAGATGGGTTTTTTCAAAATATCGGATGGACAAGTATGCCAACCAAATCGAACATCTTCTAATCAAATTCATACCGGGTGAACATCAGCGAACATCAGCTAATCATACAAAATTGTTGGTAGAAGATACAACAATGGAAAAAACCCAACTGTACAGATGGGCTCTTTTAAAGGATCGGATAAATCTGTATACCAACAGAATCCAACATCTGCTAATTAAATTCTTATCTGTTCAACATCCATTAACATCAGCTAAAAAATTTAGAATTGTTACAAACAGTATTAAATTGATTACAAAAACATATTTTGACATGGCCCGAATTAAAATCGCCTAGATTTAAAATCGTCCAAGTTTTTAAACCCTGAAGTATAAACCCTCTGACTTAGGAAGCATCTGCATATAAATGTACAAGAATTAAAAAAAGTTGTTTCTGCTCGGAATCTTGGAATCTGGGAAGCGTCCAGGACCAGTCGGGGCCAGGTTTGGGACTTTAGAAAGAAGTGAAGGGCAGAAGGTGGGTTGGATAAAAGGTAAAGGAAAATCGGACGTGAGGTCTCAGGTAGAATTTTTTCTCTCCCCTGCTCGAATCGAGCTGCACCTGCCCTTCCCTCACGGACGCGACGCGGATGGTCCGGTGCATGTAAATAATGCATTACCATCCTGTATAAGTTTCGAAGGAGTTTAGGTTCTACGAGGATGTGCAGGCACGTACGAACGTGCCACTCAGAAAGAGAACTCAGCAGCCATATCGGCGACGCGTTATAGAAACGATATTCGATTCTCAAAAATATTCACTGGGCACTCTGGGCAGTCGAGCAAGAATCACCTGCGATGGGCACATGGTCAAGATCGTTTTTCAAAAAAATTCGAGAACGTGATCTAAACAATTCTCTTAAATTCCATCGTAAATTTTCCTCTTCGAAGATTTCGTCACAGTTGTCTAATGATGCAGGCGAAAAGCCACGTAGTTGGTCCTAAGCAATGTAGCGACTCGAAAAAAACAATTTTTTTTAATGAAAAAAGAATTTTCAGAAAAAAAATGTTCTACTCAGGAGACTTGCATAAATTACATAAAGTCTTTCGTTTGTTGAAATTTCATTTTTTTAGTAGAAGATTCATCGTTTTAGTTAAAAATTCATTT
>CAKNWT010312688.1:0-10031 GCA_932066315.1 Andricus coriarius | reverse complement strand
ACTTTGTCAAAAAATAATCTTTTTCAGAATTTTACAGTTTAAATAGTGTCTCTGATGTTTAGGCTACTCAACAATACCAACCCCGATTTTTGAACTCCAACCCTTAACGTTAAAATTCAACCCCTTCACACCACGTAGATATGACTTTGTCAACAAATAATCTTTTTCAGAATTTTACTGTGTAAATAGAGTGTATGATTCTTGGGCTTTTCAAAAATACGAACCTCGATTCTTGGGCTCCAACCCTTACAGTTGAAAAGCAACCCCTTGACACCACGTACATATGCCTTTGTCAAAAAATAATCTTTTTCAGAATTTTAAAGTGTAAATAGAGTGTCTGATTTTTGGGCTCCTGAAAAATACCAACCCTGATTTTTGGGCTTTAACCCTTAACGTTAAAATTCAACCCCTTCACACCACGTAGATATGACTTTCTCAAAAATAATCTTTTTCAGAATTTTACAGTGTAAATAGAGTCTCGGATTGTTGTGCTCCTCAAGAATATCAAAACCAATAAGTTTCTGAAGTTTGGGGCTCGATTTGATTTGTTAGATGTAGGGGTAGCTTTTGCACATAAAAAATCAAGCAATCAAGAGCCCAAGGAAAGCCCAGCACTACTTTCGATAGCATTCGATAGCTCAAAATAAGCCAAAAATTCGTATGCACTTTGTTTTTTGCATATTCTATTTTTTGCGAGGTGGTGTTGTTTTACCTTCGGGGTGATTTTTTGAATTTTTTTTCGTGCATTCAAGAGACCAAAATAAGGGGGTAGTTTTATTTTCAGCGGGGTTGGTTTTTGGAAATTGGTTTCTGGCGCGTTCAGGAGCCCAAAAAAAGCCCAATATTCTGTGGTGTTTGATTTTTAATTTTTCTACATTTTTATGTAGTGGAGGTGCTGGCTTGATTCAAGTCAGCACCTCCACTCCAAATTTCAATTTTCAAAAAAATTACTGGAGCCCAAAAATCGGCAATACAGCCCAAAAAAATCCCAAAAAAGCCCGAAATTCTGATACAAAGAAATATAAGAATTTCGATTGTCGAGGTGCTAGCTTGATGGACCTATAAAAGTAGTTCAAAGCAAGTCAATTTATACCTGTATAGCGATAATTAAATTAAAATATTTTTTACCCTCCCTATTTGACTCTGAAGTTTCAAAAAATCGAAAAAAGTTGACTTTTTCGCAATTTTTTTCGAGGTACGGTAAATTTCTGGACTATTTGACCATATAATGCGTGATATACGTCAATGAGAATGTTTTTTCACTATGTTGCAACAATAATATATGAGGAATGTTGACATTAAAATAATCTAAAATTAATTTTGTTGTGAAATATAGAGCAATATATCACTTTTAGATATATTCTTGTAATCCAAAATCAATCAAAATGATTTTAACATCGACATTCTGCATATATTATTGGTGTAACATATTGCAAATACATTCTTCTTAACGTATATCAGACATTTTCATGGTCAAATAGTCGAAGAAATTGCCGTAACTGTGAGAAAATAGCGAAAAAGTCGAGTTTTTTCTCGATATTTTGAAATTTCAAGGTCACTTAGGTAGGGTAAAAAATATTTGCATCATTTTTTGTTCTGTTGGTACAGATTTACTTGGTTCGAACTATTTTTCTGATAATTTATGTTCCGAAAATTAATTTTATTGTCAAATAAAGAGCAATATATCACTTTTACATATTTTCTTTTAATTCAAAGTCAATAAAAATTATTTTAATATCAACACTCGTCATATACTATTGTTGCAACATATTGCAAATACATTCTCATTCACGTATATAATACATTATATGGTCAAATAGTCCAGAAATTTACCGTAACTCGAAGAAAATAGCGAAACAGTCGACTTTTTTTGATTTTTTGAAACTTCAAAGTCAATTAGGGAGGGTAAGCAAAATTTAATGGAATTATCGCTATAAGGTATAAATGGACTTGCTTTGAACTATTTTTATTAACAATTGAAATCTAAAAAAAAATTGTTTGCTGCTTAAATTTGAAGAAGTGCTTCGTTTCTTGTGATTTTTAGCTATATCTACGATGTGGAGGCAGAAGGAATTCTTTTTTTATGAAACTTTAGGTGAGTGTTTTTGACTCCCAAAAGAAAGTTTTCATTGCTATCAGAACTTCGCGCAAACAACTACTTTTTTTCGATACGCCCTAATGCACATGTGTGCATGTCGCATCGATTTAGATTTGAGGACTATGTTACATTTGCGGGGGCCCCTAATTTGTGTAATACATCAGTCTAAGGGGTCCCTCGGAGGTCTCTCGAAGGAGGAGGCCTCCCCGCAATTCGGGGTTTCGCTACTACACAGTTACGCCACTGGACGTGGCTAGTCCCATCTCGGCTCACCAAACACATAGGGTGATACTGCTCCTTACTATTTCTTCGTGATAATGCGTTAAAAACCCCAGTTAGGTACTTTCCAAGATGGCGGACATGCACTAAACCTCACTTTTTTTTAATTGATTTGTTTTTATGAATTAATTCATTTACAATAGCCATAAAGTCTGAGCGCGCGAAATTCAAATTGATAAAATGTAGGTTGATCCAAGCTACAGAATTAGATTGCGCATGCGCAGAGTGTGGCGTAGATGCTAGTAAGGTAGATCACCGATATCTTCATCCACTATTTGGATCAGACCTCTCAGTTTCGAAACGATAAGTACGAAATGTCGTTCGAACGCCATCGGACCCTCTCTGTTCAACTCACACGATAGAAAGAGAGACGTTTTGAAAACTTACCCTGCTAAAAATTCCGGACAAATCCCGGATTCGGTCATTTGTCCGAAAAGTTATCCTGGTTTTGTCCTCCAGAATCTATCCGTTCGTGTCTGAAATTTGTCCGGCCGAAAGAGCACGGAAATAAATCCGAGTATCATCCGGTATAGTCCGAAAGTTGCACGGTCGACGGATGCGATCAGCCCGGCTTCGGTCCAGTTGAGTCTGTTCCCTGCTAAGAATTCCGGATTTTCGAAATTTGTCTAGTATTTTCCGGGACTTCATCAGGTTTTTGTCATCCGGATTTTATCCGGTTGTATTTGAAAATTCTCCGGATGAAGTAGCACGTACTGAGTAATAAATCTGAATATTGTCAGACAAGAAACTTATTCTTGATTTATTTGACGCACATAAACCTATTTCTGAAGCTTAACTTAACACTGCTACATATAACGCTCTTCAGTAACGCAGAATATCGCACGCTGAGTGTATCGGTTGAAACGGTCCTTATTGTATACTAACAAAGACCATTTTTATCGCCCGTGAGAAACGACCAGTGCCGGGCCGAAAATTTTTGGTGCCCGGAGACATATTTAATTTTTTAATTGCAGATTTCGAAACTTATCGGAAATTTTTAGCAGGGTTATGCATACGGTCTGGCCGATGCGATCGGTCCGAAATGTTTCTGGTCAAGTCCGTCCATTGTACATTCTGCCGGATGCGATATATTTGGATCGCAATAAATCCGGATTGTGTCCGGTTATTTTCGTGTTTTGTACAGTTTGTTGGATTTGATAAATTCGTATTGTGTCCAGTCATGTCCGTGTATTGTACGGTCTGGCAGATGCGATTAGTCCGATTTATGTCCGGCCATGTCCATGTGTTGTACCGCTCTTTCGGATGCGATTAATACGGATTGTATCCATTAATGTCCGTGTTATGTACCGTCTGGCGGATGTGATTAATCCGGTTAAGTGCGATGTTTGTACGATTTGAGGAACGCGATTAATCCTGATCGCATCCGGTTAAATCCGAAATTTGTACGAATTTAGGAAAGCGATTACCCTCGGAAAAAGAAAGACCAACTTAACACTACAATATAGGCAGGTATAGGCCTGTCTTAAAAGCGATCTTAAACTGATATTTTCTGGTCCCCAGAAGACCGCAGTCCTTTTGTCCCAGCCAGCAGTTTAAACCCCCAATATCCATAAATATAACGGAAACTGGTTGAAGCCTTTAGATCTCATAAATGATCATAAATCAGCCCAGCTTCTTTAGGACTGTTAGGTATAGCTAGTCTGTTAATACAGACAGCTATCCTTATTTCAGAGAGAGAGAGAGAGAGAGAGAGAGAGAGAGAGAGAGAGAGAGTGGTGTCTATTTCAATGCCCTAAAAATGATGCAAGTATAGTATGAAGGGTACAGACCGTAAAAAGACCTTTTTCCGATATTTTTCTTGTTATTCGCAAACGCAATACACCCTAATCTTATCCGGTATAGTAAACTGAATTAAAAAAAGGAAATTCGATACACTTATAGAGCATTTAATTATAAATGAGCGAAAACAGGATGTTGAGAAGTTGTATGAGAAGTCCTTTTTGATTACATTTTTCATGCAGTTTAAGGAAAAAAATGAAGACACTTTTGAACGAAGTATGTTAAATAGTAAAATATTAAGTACAATAATAGCATACAGTTTATAGAACAGTAAAATAAAAAATATTTAAATCAATTATTATCATTCACGCCCACTGATGCTACTTCCACATTATCGTCAATTCCATCATCATTCCCATCAACTCCTTCTTTTTCCACATCATCGTCAATTCTATCGACCATCATTTCCATCAAGTGCTCCTTCTTCCACATCGTCATCAAATCCATCGTCATTCTCATCAACTGCTTCTTCTTCCAAGAGATCATTAGATTCACTTTCATGAACAGATTCATTTCCTATCGTAACCATATAATTATCTTCATCCTTGTTCAAAAGCCCTACTTTGCAGTAGATAAGTTCATCGTAACTTGTGATACTGGAGATTTTTCATACACCGAGTGCAACACTAATAACTTTCCTTAAAAAATATAATAAAAGATTTGGAACAAGGAGACGAAAAAAACTCATACTACATTTGCAAATTAGAGAGAAAATGCGTCGTCATTAACCCTTAAAGGGCACAACTCCAAATACACCTTCAGATAGTTTTGGCTGAAAAAAATCATGAATGACGTTGAAACAATACAAAATAGGACCCCGTAGGATGTGAGACACCCAGTGTGCAGACTGTAAATACTTCCATCCGCTCAGCTAAGAAATATCTCGATCAGTAAAGAAAAATAGACAAAAACTTATTTTCTATAGCATTTCTATATTGGATTTACGTCAACACTAACAAAAATTTGGAATTGAATAAAGCTTGATATTAAAAGACTGCTAACACCCCAAACTGTAAATATGTCTATTCACTCAACTGAAAACTATCTCAAATAATAAAAAAATAAAAAACAGAAAAAATTTATTTCTTTACAGTATTCTTCTCAACACTTCCACAGTCGAAGTTAAATAAATTTATATAACGAAAGATTACCATAAAGCCAAAAATGAACATAAGTCCATTCGCTCAACTAAAAACTATCTCAAACATTGAACCATAACAGAAAAATATGTACATATTTCTTTACTTTGTATATAAGTTGTTCTTCGAATTAGACCAATTTATAAGAATAAATATATAAAGGTGGTAGTGATTGATGGCCTTTGGTCTTTGTAAAATTCATATATTTAAAAGTACAGTCGATGCATTTCACTGTGGAACCACAGCCTCATCAGGAATATAACCAATAATGGAGCATGTCATAAATATTCATACATATATGGTCTATTATCGCTGTTGGTTTCTTAATTTTTCGATCAGAAAAATTGATTTCGCCCATTGCTTTACAACGGGTGTCACCTGTGGATTTGTAGATCTAAGTTGATTGTAGAATCCATGTATGTGTTCAGTGTGTTGGTGATTCACGTTCTCCATAATCCGTTGCGTATTTCGGCCAGTTATGTATAATTTGTTCTTCGAATTAGACCAATTTATATAAGTTTTACATGCGATACCTTGCTGTGATAATAATTACACAATAAGCAAACATGTAACGAAGTCTAATTTTTAATATGTCTTACCTACGTCATTTTCTATTTAAGACATTTTTCCAATGTTTATCAATCAAAAATGTTATTGAACCTCAAAAACAAGCACAACCGAATTATAACTCAAAACTGCGGATTAATTTGGGATAGAATCAAACTATTTCCGGACTCGATATTTTTGACCGGACAGATTTCTGATTTAACCCCACGATTTTCCGTTTTCAATTGAATTTCACCAAATTACAACTGAAACCTGAGCATACATTTTTAATAGGATCGGACTGATTCCGGAGTCGATGTTTTTGACCAAAGAATTTCGGATTTAAGCGGACGATTATCCGTTTTCAACTTTAATTTCTTCGAATGAGAACTAAAAACCTCGTATTAATTTCAGATAGAATCGGTCTATTTTCGAAGTTGATGTTTTAGACCGCTCAGATTTCGGATCTAATGGGACAGTTTCACGTTTTTAGTTCAATTCCACCGAATGATAACTTAAGCTTGCGAAATAATTTCGGATAGCATCATACTATTTCCGGAGTCGATGTTTTTAGCCGGACAGATTTTCGATCTAATCGAACGATTTCCCGTTTTCACTTGAATTTTACCAAACTACAACTGAAACCTGCGGGTAAATTTTGGATAGTATCGGACTGCTTCTGGAGTCAATGTTTTCGACCTGACGAAATTCGGATTCAAGCGGACGATTTTCCGTTTTCACTTCAATTTTAGACAACGAAAACTAAAACCTGCGGATTAATTTCGGATAGCATCATACTATTTCCGGAGTCGATGTTTTTAGCCGGACAGATTTTCGATCTAATCGAACGATTTTCCGTTTTTACTTGAATTTCACCAAATTCCAACTGAAACCTAAGGATAAATTTTGGATAGTATCGGACTGCTTCCGGAGTCGATGTTTTTGACCGGACGAATTTCGGTTTTAAGCGGACGATTTTCCGTTTTCACTTTAATTCCACCGAATGACAACTTAAGCCTGTCAGATCATTTCGGATAGCAACAGACTATTTCCGCAGTCGACGTTTTTAACCGAAGAGATTTCTGATTTGATCGAACGAATTTCGTTTTTCACTTGAATTTCGCCAAATTACAACTGAAACCTGCGGATAAATTTTGAATAGTATAGGAGTGCTTCCGGAGCCCATGTTTTTAACCGGACAGATTTTCGATATAATCGAACGATTTTCCGTGTTCACTTAAATTTCACCAAATTATAACTGGAACCTGCGGATAAATTTTGAATCGTATAGGAGTGCTTCCGGAGCTCATGTTTTTAACCGGACATATTTTTGATATAATCGAACGATTTTCCGTGTTCACTTGAATTTCACCAAATTATAACTGAAACCTGCGGATAAATTTTGAATAGTATCAAACTATTTCCGGAGTTGATGTTTTAGACCGGACAGATTTCGGATTTCATCGGACGATTTTCCGTTTTCACTTTAATTCCACCGAATGACAACTTAAGCCTGCGAAATCATTTCGGATAGCATCAGACTATTGCCGAAGTCGATGTTTTTAGTCGAAGAGATTTCTGATTTGATCGCACGATTTTCCGTTTTCACTTGAATTTCACCAAATTACAACTGAAACCTGCGGGTAAATTTTGGATAGTATCGGACTGCTTCCGGAGTCGATGCTTTTGATCGGACGAATTTCGATTTAATCGAACGACTTTCCGTTTTCACTTGAATTTCCCTAAATTATAACTGAAACCTGCGGATAAATTTTGAATAGTATCAAACTATTGCCGTAGTTGATGTTTTAGACCAGACAGATTTTGGATTTAATCGTTCGATTTTCCTCTTTCACTTCAATTTCACCGAATGAAAACTTAAACCTGGAGTTAATCTCGGATAGCATCAGACGATTTCCGGAGTTGATGTTTTTAACTGAACAGATTTCTGATTTAATCGAACGATTTTCCGTTTTTACTTGAATTTCACCAAATTACAACTGAAACCTGCGGATAAATTTTGGATAGTATCGGACTGCTTCCGGAGTCGATGCTTTCCATCGGACCAATTTCGGATTTAAGCGGACGATTTTCCGTTATCAATTTAATTCCACCGAATGACAACTTGAACCTGCGAAATCATTTCGGATAGCATCAGGCTGTTTCCGGAGTCGATGTTTTTTACCGGAGAGATTTCCGATTTACTACAGCGATTTTCCAGTTTTAATTGAATTTCACAAAATTACAAGTGAAATCTGCGGATGAATTTTAGATAGTGTCGGACTGCTTCTGGAATCGATGCTTTTGATCGGACGAATTTCGGATTTAAGCGGACGATTTTCCGTTTCCGCTTTAATTCTACCGAATGACAACTTGAACCTGCCGATTAACTTCGGATTAAATCGGAGTATTTCCGGACTTGATGTTTTAGACTGGACAGATTTCTGATTTAATTGAACAATTTTGCGGTTTCACTTGAATTTCACCAAATGACAATTGAAACCTGCGGATAAATTTTGGATAGTATCAGACTGCTTTTAGATTCGATGTCTTTAACCGGACTGATTTTCGATTTAATCGAACGATTTTCCGTTTTCACTTGAATTTCACCAAATTATAACTGAAACCTGCAGATAAATTTTGAATAGTATCAAAATATTTCCGGTGTTGATGTTTCAGACCAGACAGATTTTGGATTTAATCGGACGATGTTCCCCTTTCACTGTAACTGCACCGAACGACAACTTAAGCCTGCGAAATTATTTCGGAGAGCATCAGGCTATTTCCGCAGTCGATGTTTTTAACAGAAAAAATTTCTGTTTCAATCGAACTATTTCCCGTTTTCACTTGAATTTCACCAAATTACAACTGAAATCTGCGGATGAATGTTGGATAGTATCGGAATGCTTCCGGAGTCGGTACTTTTGATCGAACGAATTTCGGATTTAAGCGGACGATTTTCCGTTTTCACTTTAATTTTACCGAATGGCAACTAAAACCTGCGGATTAACTTCGGATTGAATCGGACTATTTCCGGAGTTCGTGTGTTAGACCGGACAGACTTCGGATTTAATAGGACGATTTTCCGTTTTCACTTTAATTCCACCGAATGACAACTTAAGCCTGCGAAATCATTTCGGATAGCATTAGACTATTGTCGCAGTCGATGTTTTTAATGGAAGAGATTTCAGATTTAATCTAACTATTTTCCATTTTTACTTGAATTTCACCAAATTACAACTGAATCCTGCGGATAAATTTTGGATAGTATCGGACTGCTTCCGGAGTCGATGTTTTTGACCTGACGAATTTCGGACTTAAGCGGACGATTTTCCGTTTTTACTTTAATTCCACCGAATGACAACTTAAGCCTGCGAAATCATTTCGGATAGCGTCAGACGATTTCCGGAGTTGATGTTTTTAACTGAACAGATTTCTGATTTAATCGCACGATTTTCCGTTTTCACTTGAATTTCACCAAATTACAACTGAAACGTGCTCGTAAATTTTGGATAGTATCGAACTGCTTCCGGAGTCGATGCTTTTGATCGGACGAATTTCGATTTGATGGAACGATTTTCCGTTTTCACTTAAATTTCCCCAAATTATAACTAAAACCTGCGGATAAATTTTGAATAGTATCAAGCTATTGCCGGAGTTGATGTTTTAGACCAGACAGATGTTGGATTTAATCGTACGATTTTCCTCTCGTTGAGGAAGCCTCTTGGACGTGCAAGCTAACATTGTAGCTGGGCAGGTCCAATAAGATGTCCAGTACAAAAGGTGAAGACCAAGCTGGCACAAAAGATGAAGGCACGGCCAAAGAACGGCACCCCCTGAAGTAATACGAAAGCGGTTCCGGCCGAAATCATGCCAAGGAGAAAGGGTGGTGGTTTTTAGCCGGTGGTTGGTAGCATCACTGTAAAGATCAAATTAAGATCTTTGTGTATATTTATATATGTTAAGGTCATTGTAGTGATGATATCAGCATCCCGACACTACCGAGAAGTGCGGACCCTTCTCGGTGTATGTTAGCACATTTTCCACCTTCCCTCGTAAAAAAAAAAAATATCGACATCACTGTTTTGTCGAGTACCAGTAACTTAGTACGGAACAGAACCCTCCCTTGGTCGGTGGCGTTATCTATTGGTGTTTTAAAGTTTTTTTTT
>CAKNWT010312682.1:0-17165 GCA_932066315.1 Andricus coriarius | reverse complement strand
GGCAAAGCAAAGCTGAGCGTCGTCGAATTTTGTAATTATAATATCAGAATCGAAATCAGCGACCCAAAAACCCCCCGTCAATCGAGTTTTATACTGACTGTAACAAAATTTGCCAATTTCGTAAAAAATGGTTACCATTTGGTGGGCGCCATTTTGAATTTTTGAATTCTGACATCAGAATCGTAATCAGCTACCCCAAAAACTCTCGTGAATCAAGTTTTCTGCTCATTGTAACCAAATTCGCAAATTTCGTAAAAAATGGCTGCCATTGTGTAGCCGCCATTTTGAATTTTCAAATTCTGTCATCAGAATCGTAATCAGCGACCTCAAAAACCACATAATCTATTTTTATGCTCATTGAGAAGTTATCCCTGTCTCTTAGAATCTTTTATAGACCAACATAATAATAAACTCCATTTTTGCATATTTTGACAATTTTTGTCGAAGAACCTGACCTACGAAAAATTCTGCAAAAAATATATTGTTTAGTTCAATTTTTGAGATACTTGCAAAAAAATTTTAGATCTCTAGGACTTTAAGTTCAGACACAACCGAATTTATTGTAAAAAAACGAGATTTTCGAGTTTTAATTGTTTATAACTAATGAGTAATTAACAAATTCACATAATTTGTTTTGCTAGTTGTACTCTTTATATCCCTAAGAGTTGATTAAAAGAAAAAATTCGTATTTATATGTCAACGCTTACTAGAAATATAATAAAAACTTAGGAGAAGTAGGTGGGACGTATACGTCCCACTGCGTCGCAAAGGGTTAAAGGGGCTACAAGTTTTGAAGACCTCAGAACAGTTGATGGACAAACTTACAATAATTTCCAAAGTACATGCTTAGCACTAGGTCTAATCGAGGATGATGCAGAGTGGGATCGTGTGATGACAGAAGGAGAAGTTTGGATGATGCCGCCCCAATTACGACGTTTATTTGTACGTATTTTAATATACTGCCAACCTATCCATCCAGAAGAACTATGGAACAAATTTAAAGATCCTATGGCATATGATTTTCAGAGGAATCATAGTATATCTGAAGCACATAGAAGAGCATATGTTCAGATAAATACCTATCTCAATTATGAAAGAACGGATCTAAGTTTCTTTCCAACGATGCGACAATTTACAGAATTTGAGAATGATGTTCACCTTCAAGATGACGAAGAGGTATCGCTTACTCATCATGAACAAGTCGGTAAGGTTCAATATAACACATTGAACACAACACAAAGAGATGCTGTTGACAAAATCTTAAATGTTACATTGTCGAGTAAAGAAAGAGATCCTACTTCATGTTTGTATATTGATGGACCAGGTGGCTCAGGAAAAACATATATTTATACCACCGCATACCATTTGTTGAATTCGAAGGGGGCTACATCTGTGCCAATTTTCTCAAACAACCAAAACCTTTTTTTGGACACCAAGGGAGTGCTTCATTGGATATGCTCGAGGACTCGTATCCCGGACTGAATCGATAAATGGTATTTAGCGGTTAATAATAACGGTGAGAAATTGTCTTGTTCATTTTCGTTGACTTTAGCATGATTGAACATGATCCCTTCGCTATCCCACGCTAGTCCGTCATTAATTCAAAACATGCGTACTCTGCCTGGGCAAGAAGAATTCGCTAGGTATTTATTGTCCGTTGGAGATGGCACTTTGAATAACAATGAAAATTCCTTACTAGCACCAGAACAATGTTTAGCTCCCAGACCTGATGATATAGTGCAAACAATGTTTCATAAGATTATACAAGAACGAAGATTTGGAGACATGACAAAGACAGCCATATTATCAGCACGAAATGTTGATGTCGAATTAATCAATTCTTGTGTAGTTCAGCTATTAGACAAAACTACAGAACGACTTTATACCAGTGTCAATAGTGTTCAAAACTGTGATAATGGGGATATCACCGACGCAATACTGCTAGAATATTTGAACACACTGAATCCACCAAATATTCCACCACATGAATTAGGATTAAGAAATAATTGTATTGTTATGCTGATTCGCAACCTCAGCATTGACAAAGGTCTTTGTAACGGGACGCGCTTGCAATTACTATAGCTTGCAAATAATCTTTTGCGATGCCGAATTTTAACAGGTGATAAGGCAGGAGAAATTGTATTCATTCATCGTATTTCACTGTAGTGTGAAGATGTTTATCCATTTCCTTTCAAACGACGACAATTTCTAATCAAATTGGCATTTGCAATGACTATTAACAAAAGTCAGGGACAAACTTTCGATAACATCGGAGTAGATCTTCGTAAAGATGTATTTAATCATATGGACAATTATATGTGGCGTTTTCGCCAGTTAGGTCTTGGAAATCATTACGGATTTTCTTAGGAGAACAAAGCCAAGATAACTTTCTTAAAAATGATGTATTCACATAATTATTCAAATAGATTCTATTTTAAATACTATATATACATCAACATTATTCAATTTCTTTCATTATTATTACTCTATTTTTTTCATGATTTTTCATCATATTTTCAGAAGAATCTTAAACAATTGAAAAACATTAATCATTAGGTCCTATTTTCGAAACTGTGATCAACCGGAATAAGCAAAACGCGCGCGCTTCAGCGCGCGTTCGGTCTCATATTGGTAAATATCAAAGGATCGTGATACAATGCGTAACGCTGCTCAAACGAGACTGTCTTCTGGTTCAAAGGAGGGCGCGGTAGTCGTGCCATTAGTAGCGATATCTATACAATAGTTTAAAATATTCCTGATTTCAAATATTCCTTACAATTGATAATAGTGATTTCAACTTGCGAATTTCATATTTTTGTTCCATTAAGTGAAAGAAGTGTTGCACTGCTTAGCATAAAAAGTGTGAATATTTAATATTCAGTATATCAAAGCAAACGAGCAGGTTCAAGACGACATGAACGTAATGAATTCAAAAGACTAAAACAATCTTTTCAAACCTTCGTAGGAACAATATGAGATTCTGAAATCCGCTTTACGAAACATTATGACTCATCTTCAGAAAGAATCGAGTGGAGGAAAAAAGTATACCACAGTGAGAGAGGTAAACACTACTAATGCTCTTAATCCTCAAGTACTCGCGTGCGCGGCAAAAGGACCGCACTTTTTTTCAAAGTGGAAAAAACTCCTTATTTCGAATGGAACTGCCCAACGCGCCCCCTGTATTTTCAAGTCAAGCCACGAGACACACGACAGCGTCACCGTCGATTTTTTTCAGTCATCCGCAAAGTGAGCAATTAAACGCCAAAGTGGAAAGGTGCTTTCTTGCGGACTTTTGCCGTGGCGCGGCAAAAGACCGCTTTGCCAAAAGTAAAGATGTATTTTGTTGATTACTTACAGCTTATTATAATTATATATAGGTTTTTGGATGGAAATTTATCGCTCAATTGAACGAAAGTAACCACGTTTTTGTAGCTTTTTTATTTTTCGAGATATAGGTCTCGGAATATAAAAAAAGCGTGCCGCGGCCGTTCGCCGCAGCGCGAGTGCTAGTGTGACTCCAAAAGGCGCGAGTACTTCAGGGTTAAGTGTGGACATTAGGACCAATCCTGACACGCATACATACACAACATAGTCACACTACGCAATACATTCTTAGCTTAAACCTGACGCCTATTTTAACTCATACAGAAATACATAGCTGAGTATATCTGGAAATCGCTTATATACTGAATGAAAAATATAATAGGGTAAGTGTGGGTATTACTGCGGATGCTCTATTTACTGCGGTTTTAAAGATGAATAATAATTTAGAATGTTTTAGATGTATATAATGCTTTGAAACAACCCAGTGGGCACCAAAATTGACGGCGTCTTTACGACATCGTTACAACATCTTTACGACATCTTTACGACATTCTATGTCCATGTCGTTAAGGTGTCTTTACGACATCGTAAGGACATCGTCAGATCGTACGACGTATTTGCGATATCGTAAAGACACCTTAACGACATGGACATAGGATGTCCTAAAGTTGTCGTGCACTGACTGCAAACTAGATAGCTAAGATATAAAAACCGTCTATCTCCTGCAGACAGAAAATTTGGGAGATAAATCTATCAACATTTGCTAAACATTCTAGCAGTCATGCTCAAACATCGTATCTCCTATCATTGGTTTGCTCGTGACAGCTAAATTTTCTGGGTACTGTACCTATACTTTGCTGCAAGAAAATCTGTTCAATACAGCTAACTATTTAGGAAGACGAAATCCAGCGATACTTTCTAGCTGGGATAGCAAGAATTCTAGGTAATACACCTAGAAATTTTTTTCAGTGTAAAGATGTCGTAACGATGTCGTAAAGACGTCGCCAAATTTTGGGCCCACTGGGAATTCAGAAAATTATTATGTGATATATTTTTAATTATCATTAATGAATCGACTCCAGTTACTATGTTTTTAACTAATTTGTTGCAATTTGAATCTCGCATACTTCCGATACTGATAGTTTTACTGTTTCGATTTGTAGGCGGGTTATGAATACGTTCTGAAAAACTAATTCTAGTTTCGTTTCGGGATACTAAATATTTACAGCAATATTTTTTTTAATAAAGAAAATATATAATTTTTCTCAAAATGTATGCTTAAATACGAACTTCTATGTATTTTTTACCAAATCAGTATTTGGCACACGGTTTCCCTTGTTGCATGTATTACTGCGGTTTTCCAGGCGCTATATCATAACATCAAGACTAATCTTACTTAGTCGCCAGTGATAATACCTGTCAGTGTCGCAGTGTGTCTTTTACCTAAATGATGTTGAATTTATGTGATAAAAATGGTGAAACCTGAAAGAAAGAAATCTATGTCGAAAAAAAGCAAGCAACCGGAAAAAGAAAAATTTAAGACTTCAGTATTAGAAAGAAGATGTGTTGCTCGCATTAGAGGGAATTAAGAGAGGATGACAATCGGTTGCTGAAGTGTCTAGGAAATACAAAGTTCCTGAGTCAACTATAAGAGCAAAAAAGTGCAATAAATATGCAGACAAGTCGTCTGGGCCTGCAACAGTACTAAGTACCGAAAACGATCTACTATCGGCGAGAAAATTCGAGTCCACTGGCTTTGACGTTAAAAAAATAATTCTTATTGTATGTGAGGTTAGGTGGAACAGAATCAGCATAAGTATTAGGAAACAACGTTTATTATAATGCACTAATAGAGTGAAAGGGTGAGCACGCAATGTACAACACTAGCAGTGTTCATCATAACAGCGCGGAGCGAACTGAACTTCGACTGTAAAATTGTGAGTCACCGGATATGACTGTCCAGGTACCATGATTAAAGAGCTGCCTATATTACCGTCTAGAGCCCAAAAATTCAAATTGCATACTTGCTCACAACAGTCCCACTTAATTTTACATTTTATTAGGCATTCATCATACAAGTAAATGTTTAATTTATTTCATCTCTCACACCACTTTTATACACTGTTAGAAATATGTTGAAAATTCAACCACTTTTCAACCACTTTTGTGGTTGAAATCTCGTTCATCCACGGAGTTGAAATAAAATTCAACCAAATGTAGTTGAAAATTCAATAAGACGTTTGCACATACACAATGCGCCCTCATACTTCTGTCCAGGCCAGACCCCAATGAGACAAAGTCTCACGAGGAGTTATTTCGTACGTTTGTATGATTAAAGGACATACAATATTCAGGAAAAGAAGAAAACAAAAAGTACGTTGGATTAATATTATCATAATGGGAAAATTTCATTCAGACTATTGGTACTAACTGCTATATGCTTTTTTAGGTTATGTTTACAAAAACGAGTGTTGAAAAGTTTGATTGGGCGCGCAACTCATTATGGTAATATAATTCCAACGGACCTTTTGCTTTTCTTCTTTAAAGCTGCTTATTTTCCTAAATATTATATGCACTTTGTTAATCTCATGGATCACACGATACGAACGTACGAAATAACTCACTGATTCCTTATCAGAATTCTTTCGGTACAGTTAGTGAATTTCAAAGCACAGTATTTTTCAGGAATCTTCATGGGTTTTCTTTAAGATTTTTGAAAAATTGTAATTCCCTTGAAATTCACTAATTGTGCCGAAAAAAAATTGGTCTCGTTACTGAAATTTCAATTACATGTGGTTGGAATTTTAACTGCATGGTTTGAAATTTCAATTACACGTGTAGCTAATTTCTTATTCACAAGTAGTTGAAATTTCAACAGCGGTAATTGTATAAAACTTTAACCACATGTGGTGGAAAACTCGACCAGATATTTCTAACAGTGTACATCATACTTGCAAGGGTTTTTTTAGGTAGCGCTTTCGTGAATGGATCAGCCAATTGTTCCTTAGAGGAAATATACATAACATTTATCGCCTTTAAGTTTTGTTGCTCGCATGTAAAATAATATCGCGTATCAATATGTTTTGATCGCTTTGAGGAGGTAGGATTTTTAACCAAAGTAATTTCAGCTTGGTTATCGCAGTAAACAGTCGTCGGTTTTTCTTGAAAGTAACCTAATTCCTTAAGCAAACGTCTCAACCATATAATTTCTCTAGTGACTGAGCATAAAGCTCTAAAATCAGCTTTAGTATCTGCATTAGTACAAAATGTCACTCGGCTGGGAGTTGTCTGTCGGTACTGGGGCGGTACTGGAAATGGTATTATGCCTGTACCGGCATTTGGACTTAGTACTGCGGGGCAGTACTGAACCAGTACCGCGCCAACGCTCGGCACGCAGTACAGCCCAGACGGAAAAGTCTGACTTATGCCGGATCTTACGAACGGCATAGCTGTCTGGAAGCCGACTTAGGAGTTTTGCCGACTGTTGGCGCAGTACTGGTATAGTACTGGCCCAGTACTGAGTCCAAGTGCTGGCTGGAATCCGAACTAAGGGCCCTGGAAATCAAGTGTAAAACCCGGAGTGGGATTCAGGGCAAACGGTGAAGCCATTTTGTCTAATTTTTTTTATACATACTCTAAAGAATATAGAGACTATCGGTAAAGTTTTAGTTTTTCGAAAAAAATTATATTTTTCATGCAAAAATTAAAAGAAATAAATTGTCGTCGATAGCATCGTTGTGTTAGTGTGTTCTACTATTCAGCGAAGCAGGAGCTGGTAAGGCAGTAACTTTGATCGAATTTTCTTTTGCGCGCTCCAAGCGAGAAAAAGAAAAACTACCACACGTTATGACGCAAGAATGCTGGTAATGAAACACCCAATGTGTCCGTTCAGGGGCGAACACACCGTAAAAGATAACTAGGGGCCCCTGCCCAAATGATTTGGTGAATTCCGAAAAGGTTGGGTTCGTGTAGATGGGGGAGGGGGGGGGGGATAATATCATTAAATGCAGACTGTGAAAGAAAACTGTAAACAGTATAATGTCTTATAATCAATTCGCCCCCGAATTCATGCATGCAATATTCACGCCGAATCAGTGCAACTGTACAATTTTCGGCAACATACTCCGAAACTAGTAGTACCTTGTTGCATTAAATAACAATATACAAGATGTCTGTATAAGAAGGCAGGTTATATAAACATGCAAGATGCCAATAATCTGTGTCGCTCAATTTCCTCCGAAAAATAACAGATTTATTCGCATTGTACACAAACTTTGCATGTTTGCACAACTCAGCGACAGTCCGTAATAACCGGTTATAGAATTTTGTTGAACCTGAGAGTTTGTACATAAAGGTTTCAAATTTTAATTTTTCAAACATATATTGAAATATGAAATTTAACTGCGCATCTTCTTTTCCCCATGAAAAAACATATATCACGTGTATTTGTTGAAATGAATACGAACAGCTGCTAATTTTTTCTACCAAATGGCCTTCTTTGAGCTAATTTGACTATATTCTATGTACACTTGTACGCGATTTTCTCCAAAACAAGAACTGTCAATCGTTTTGCGACTGATGTTTCACTTCACAATGTTACTTTTGGGCAAATACTGCATTTCTCACGAGCAGTTTATCATTACAATCGGAAATGTTCCATTCACGCATAAGGAACGAATTTCGGTTTTCGAATTCTTGGTCAGTTTTTTTGTGAACAATTTTTTTGGAAAGAATTTAATTCTTTATAAATAACACAAATTTAAAACAGCACTTTCAGCTCGCTAAGAAAAAATAAAACTTTTTTGCCTCTTGCACTTGTTTTTGCAGGACAAACCGTTTGCAATCAACATGAAAATTATAATAATTTATAATTCCTATATTTTGTGAAAAATTCGTCTTTCATGGTTAAAAATAAATAATCTCCGTGCGCAAAAATTGAACAGTTTGTTTTAAAATTTATTTATTTTCTTTCAAAGTCGTGTTTTTTGTTGAAAAATAAAAATATATATTTAGTTAAAAAATCATGTATTTTCTTAAAAAATCGTCCTTTTCGGTGCAAAATTAATCTTCTCGGTTACTAATACAACTACTGTTTAAAATTCATCTCTTTGCTAGAAACTTTAACTATATGCCTGTCAATTAATTATTTTCAGTTGAAACTTGAATTATTTCGTTGAAAACCCGTAATATCCTGTATAAAATAATTATTATTCTTTAATAATTAATATTTTTTATTGAAAATTTCACTATTTTATGAAAACTTTACGTACTTTCTTTAAAAAAGTGAACCATTTTTTTTAAATATCCTTTCTGTTTGACAACTCAACTCTTTCGTCGAGCATGAATTCATCTCTTTTCTTTAACAATATTCTACTTTGTGGACAATTTTACAAATTGGTTAAAAAGTCACTTTTTATGAGGATTCTTCACTTTACGTCAAAATTCATCTGTTTGCTTCAAAATTTTACTACTTTCTTGAAAATTCACTGTTTTGGTTTGGAAATTTCTTTTTTCTAACTGAAAAATTGACTCTCCCACTCAGGGCCGCATTTAGGGTAGTGGGGGCCCTAGGGCCGGTCGAAATGGAGAGGCCTTTTAGAAAGGATATTTTAACAAAATGGTTCACTTTTTTAAAGAAAGTACATAAAGTTTTTATAAAATAGTGAAATTTTCAATAAAAAATATTAATTATTAAGGAATAATAATTATTTTATACCGGATATTACGGATTTTCAACGAAGTAATTCAAGTTTCAACTGAAAATGATTCATTGCCAGGCATATAGTTAAATTTTCTAGCAAAGAGATGCATTTTAAACAGTAGTTGTATTAGTAACCGAGAAGATAATTTTGCACCGAAAAGGACGATTTTTTAAAGAAAACACAGGATTTTTTTAACTAAATATATATTTTTATTTTTCAACAAAAAACACGACTTTGAAAGAAAATAAATAAATTTTAAAACAAACTGTTCACTTTTTACGCAAGAAGATTATTTATTTTTTACCATGAAAGAAGATTTTTTCACAAAATATAGGAATTATAAATTATTTTAATTATCATGTTGATTGCAAACGGTTTATCCTGAAAAAACAAGTGCAAGAGGCAAAACAGTTTTATTTTTCCTTAGCTAGCTGAAAGTGCTGTTTTAAATTTGTGTTGTTTATAAAGAATTAAGTTCTTTCCAAAAAAATTGTTCACAAAAAAACTGACCAAGAATTCGAAAACCGAAATTCGTTCCTTATGCGTGAATGGAACGTTTGCGAATGTAATGATAAACTGCTCGTGAGAAATGCAGTATTTGCCCAAAAGTAACATTGTGATGTGAAATATCAATCGCAAAACGATTGACAGTTCTTGTTTTGGAGAAAATCACGTGCAAGTGTACATAGAATATAGTCAAATTAGCTGAAAGAAGGCCAGTTGCTAGACAAAATTAGCAGCTGTTTGCTTTCATTTCAACAAATACACGTGCTATATGTTTTTTTCATGGGGAAACGAAGATGCGCAGTTAAATTTCATATTTCAATATATGTTTGAAAAATTAAAATTTGAAACCTTTTTGTACAAACTCTCAGATTCAACAAAATTCTATAACCGGTTATTACGGACTGTCCCTGAGTTGTGCAAACATGCAAAGTTTGTATACAATGCGAATAAATCTGTTATTTTTCGGAGGAAATTGAGCGACACAGATTATTGACATCTTGCATGTTTATATAATCTGCCTTCTTATACAGACATCTTGTATATTGTTATTTAATGCACCAAGCTGCAACTAGTTTCGGAGTAATTTGCCGAAAATTTTACAGTTGCACTGATTCGGCGTGAATATTGCATGCATGAATTCGGGGGCGAATTGATTATAAGACATTATACTGTATACAGTTTTCTTTCACAGTCTGCATTTAATGATATTATCCACCCCCCTCCCCCCATCTACACCAACCCAACCTTTTGGGAATTCACCAACTCATTTGGACAGGGGCCCCTAATTATCTTATACGGTGTCTTCGCCCCTGAACTGGCACAGTGGGTGTTTCATTACCAGCAGACTTGCGTCATAACTTGTGGTAGTTTTTCTTTTTCTCGCTTGAAGCGCGCGAAAGAAAATTCGAGCAAAGTTACTGCCTTACCAGCTCTTGCTTCGCTGAATAGTAGAACACTCTAACACAACGATGCTATCGACGACAATTTATTTCTTTTAATTTTTGCATGAAAAATATAATTTTTTTCGAAAAACTAAAACTTTACCGACAGTCTCTATATTCTTTAGAATATGTATAAAAAAATTAGACAAAATGGCTTCACCGTTTGCCCTGAATCCCATCCCGGGTTTTACACTTGATTTCCAGGGCGTTGGCGCAGTACTGGTTCAGTACTGCCCGCAGTACTAAGTCCAAATGCCGGTACAGGCATAATACCATTTCCAGTACCGCCCCAGTACTGACAGACAACTCCCAGCCGAGTGACATTTTGTACTAATGCCAGTACTGCACCAGTACCGACATTGCTCTTCATTTAGAACTGGCGCAGTACTATGTCGTTCGTAAGATCCGGCATAAGGCCGACTTTTCCGCCTGGGAACACTCGACTGTTTACATGACTGCCAACCTATCGGACAACCATTCAGTAAACAGATCCATGCCGATGTACTTCTGCGAGTATTTGGATCACCTGCCCAATCAGAGTCATTGTAAGTTACGAGATTACTATCTTGGATTTCACCAAATGAAATTCCATAGTCAATAGTACCCCTTAAGTACCGAAAAACATGCTTAACACCATTCCAGTGATTCTCATTAGGTATTTCAGAAAACTGACTCAAAACACTAACTATATACGCTATATCTGGTCTAGTCGAGACCATCAAAAATATAAGTGAGACTATAGCTTCTCTGTAGGGAAAAACATGCGTTTTATTACAAATCTCATTTGTCTTGCAGAACTTCGTGTTTGGATCAGCTGGGACAGAGAGAGACGCACAATTATAAAAGTTAAAGCGATTCAGTATTTTATGAGTATAAGCACTTTGAAATATTTTCAGTGTTTTCAATGTCCTGTCTCTCTTTATCTGCATACTAACAAAAAACTCTGCTTCAGAACTCTTGAAGCTAAATTCATTGCTTAATTTATGAAGTAAATCATTAATTTGGACAATATTATTGCTACAGATAATTCCATCATCAACATACAGAAACACATATAATCTAACATTATCATTTATCATATAATATAAGCCTGCATCTGCTTCAGATTGAGTTAAACCATACGTGATAAGGAAGTCATTTATTCGTTTATTCCACTGCCTCGGAGCCTGTTTCAAGCCATATAAACTTGTAAAGTAAAGGTAAGCAGTTTTCACATCAAACTGGATCATATGAAAGTCTTCAGCTGCAGCTATGGAGAAAACAGCTCGTACAGCATTGTATTTCACAACAGGAGCATAAATTTCATGAAAGTCAATCCCTTCTCTTTGGGCAAACCCTTTATGACTAGCCGAGCATTATATTGATCAATTGTTCCATCTGCTTTATATTTTCTCTTAAATATCCAGCGGTTCGAAATTACACTTTCATTTTCTGGTCTCTTAACGAGCAACCAAGTTTTATTTTCTTCAAGCGAATCCAATTCTTCATTTATGGCAGTTATCCACTGAGAAGAATTTTCGCTATCGATTCAATCTTGTAGCGTTGACGGTTGACAACAAGAAAATAGAGCTTCAGCTATGTTTGTTGCGGTTGGAGTGATATCATCGGCTGCCGAAGCAGAAGCTGCTCTTTGTCTCAATACATAAGGATCTCTGGGATTTCTTCTCGGGGATTTCTTCTTAGGATCATTAACTTTTTCAGAATCGCCTTCTTCAGATTCCTTATCAGCATGCGCAGCTTTGTCGATAATTATGGTATCATTTGAACAGACCCTTTCATCGAAAATTACATCTCTCCTTATGTAACAGGTTCTCGTAGTTGGATTGAACACCTTGTATGCTTTGTTTCCGTCACAGTAACCAATCATCATCATTTTAGTGGAATTCGTCTCCCAGTTACTCCTTTGATCTTTTGGAATGTGCACATAGCATGTGCTACCAAAAACTTTCAAATGACTAACAGATGGCTTCTCACCATACCACAGCTCATATGGCGTTTTACCATCCAAAGAATTCGAGGCAGTTCTTTTTTCACATACATGGCGGTCGCATTGCCTTCGGCCCATAAATACAATGGCAATTTTCTAGCTTGAAGCATGCTTTTTGCAGATTCGACTACTGTTCTATTTTGTCTTTCAATATGTCCATTCTGTTCAGGAGCCCGAGGCGTCCTGACTTCATGTTTGATGCCTTTTGACAATCAAAACTTTCTGACACCTTCATTGCAAAATTCTTTTCCACAATCAGTCTTGTTAGAAATAATTAAATAATTAAATCGTTCTTTTATTCATGTAACTAATACTTATAGAAATATGATATACAATAATGTAGGACTCGAAATGAAAAAAATGGATCAATTCTACATCTTATTAACTTCAAAACAAATCATTGACTGTTAAATGGTCGGCGCTGCCCCTCCTTAACCTACTGCAAACAATTTCAAAAAAATCGAAAGAGAGATAATACAGCGTGCATTTTATTCCACGCTTTTTCACACGTGCTTTAACTTATGTATAATAAGGGTGCACCACCTTACGCTTATCGCTCCTTAACGACATTTGAGATGAGGTCACATACCTTTTTTATTCACAGATATATGCTCATTTTTCATCTCCTATGTAGAAAGTTTAATTTTGCCTATTACACGTTAAAGATTTAAAATAAAAAATCTGCTCGTTTCGCGGGCACATTCTCATCGCGCGCTTCGCGCTCGATAATGTATTCACCTGTCAGTTTTACATAAAAAGAAGAACTGATTTATTTAAGATTTTATCGACCTCAAGGAGCACATTCTCATCAAGACACTCGAGCTTCGCGCTTGATATTTGTTTTGGAAATCAGGTAATTCTCGCGCTCCATGCTCATTTCTGGTCGTCGTATAATAGAAACCCAACAGTTTGAGCGCGCTTACGGCGCGCGATTTGGTAGTCGCGCTTCGCAACGACCATATGTTATGTTCTATGCTCTTCAGATAAAAATGACTAAATTTGCATTTGATTTAAACTGAAGAAGGAAATTCCTCTACTTCAGCGTATACTTCCTTATCTTTCTAATAAGTCACGAGACCGATCGCGCGCTTGAGCGCACGTGTTTCGTATTTGAACATTTATTTTGCTGCAAAGAATTCGAGGGCATGTGAAACTTTGCTGTAAGAGCAAATTACTTTACGCAGGTTTTTGTGAATAATTTTTCAACAAAATTATGGTTGTCAGACGTCCGTGTTCATGTTCTTTACATCTGGGCAATAAAATTTTTGTTTGAAATTATAAATTGTAAATAAAAACCCACGTAATCTAAATTGTTGTATAGTAAAGTATCCTGTGACCTCAAGATGTTTTGAAAACATTTTTTATCAATTGTTTAAAAAGTAAAGTAAATACGTAAAGATTTCCAAGATCCAACTCGAGAAAATGCCACGTACAATTGTCTATGATTGAATACATCTTTACGAAGACCTACTCCAATTTTTTCGAAAGTTTGTCCTTGGCTTCTATTAATTGTCATCGCAAATGCTAATTTGATTGGAAATTGCCGTCGCCTAAAAGCGAAATGGTAAACGTCGTCACAATGTAATGAAATGCGATGCATGAACACAATATTTCTTGCTTTATCCCCTGTTAAGATACGATATCTTCAAAGATTATTAGCAAGTTCAAGTATTTGTAATCGCGTTCCGTTGCATAAAGCTTCATTGATACTTAAGTTTGGTATGAGCATTACAATCGAATTATTTCTTAACCGTAATTCATACGGTAAAAAATTAGGAGGGTTCAAAGTGTTCAGAAACTCGGGCAGTATCACATTAGTAATATTTCCATTATCGCAATTTTCCGTACTATCTATACTTGTGTAAATCCGTTCTGTTGTTTTGTCGAGTAAATGTACAACTCTGATTGATTTTTTCAACATCAACGTTACGTGCTACTATATCGTCAGTTCTAGGAGCTACACATTATTCTGGTGCTAAAAGATTATTATCATTGTCATTGAAACTACCATTGCCAACAGACAACAGATACTTAGCAAATTCTGCTTCCCCTGGTAAAGTTCGCATATTTTCAGTTAATGAAAACACGGGAAAATGTTTCCATAATGCACTGAAATTGATAGATGAATTTACCAATTCACTTCGTGTAGCACCAACTTTCACAGGTAATGATTGCCTAAAATATCCTCCTAACAGCATTTTTTCCCGCCAAATGGCAAGCCGTTATTCATGAAATCTCGTAGAGTTCTGTCAATCAATTCCAATGCATATCTTGGTGCCATTGAAGCCTCATCCCAAATGAAAATATCGACGTTTCTCAAATATTGTGCATCTTTTGATTGATTTCTGATGTTTGATAGGGAATCAGAATATAGAGGAACAGGCATACCGAAAGTTCTGTGCACAGTTTTCCCATGGGGAAGTAATATTGCAGCAGTTCCTGTAATTGTACAAATAGTTTTCTATTTTATTCGTAAAAAATTATACAATGTAGTGTAAATGAATGTTTTGCCTAATCCATCAATGTAGAAACATGAAGTACTTGTTTCATTTGTAATGAAAACATTCAATACTTTATCGATAATATCCATCTGTTTTGGGTTAAGTTTTTCATATTGTCTTTTTCCAATTTCTTCATGTTGGTGAGCTGAAATTTCATCATTAGCTTGTTCATTAATAATTATATTGATTTCATTTAATTGCGGCATCGTTGGAAAATAACTAACATCAGATCTGTCACGTAAGAGGTAGGTTTTAATTTCAATATATGCTCTTCGATGTGCTTCCTCCAAAGTGCAATTTCTTAGAAAGTTTTGGGACATGGAATCTTTGAATTTTTCCCAGAGTTCTTCTGGATTGTTTTGATGGCAGTATATAAAATACGTAAAAACAAATGCCTTAATTGATAAGGCATCATCTATATTTCTCCTTCTGTCATTGCACGATCCCACTCTGTGTCGTCTTCGATGAGGCCCAATGCTAAACATGCGCTGTGAAAGGTATCGTGTGTATTACCATTGAATGTTCTAATATCATCAAAAATTGTGGCTCCTTTAACAGTTATCAGTAATAATCGTAGATGAAATAGTTCTACTTGACTGGGACTGATAGAATACATTCTTGCAATAACGTTAAATTGCGTTTTTCGATAACCCAGTTAAATGTATTGACATCCGCTTGTTTCTTGAATACCTAATGAGACGGGATTTCTGCATATGTGAATTGTCTAGCTTCGGAAATCCAATTTAATCCGAACTCGGATTGGAAATTCAGTATATATCAATCCGAATCCGGATTCATTTCGATTGAGAATTTGGTTCGGATTCGTCCGGATTGGTTCGTTTTGGAGTTCGGATTGAACCGGATTGAGTCGGATTAACTTTTAAACGATTTTTTCGGATATAGATTCCGGAATGATTCGGATTGGTTCGAAAGGAAAACCTATCCGTTACTTTCGCCAGGGTAATCTCCGAAACTACCGAATTGTTTGGTCTTACATTTTTACCTCATATTCCGTACATATACATCAACGGGCGGTAGCAGATTTATATAAAATTTTTTATTTTTACCATTATATTTTTGCAAAAAATGAAAAAAAAATTAGATTTTTTTGTTTTGTTTCAAATTTCCGCCACAACAAATTTGTAGACCTTTTTTGAGTGCACAATTTCTGTACGCAATTGGTTGATGTTTTATGCTGAGAAGGTCACCAGCCTTCAGCAGCGTTATATTAGGTAGGAGTGTATATTAGGGTGGTCCAAAAAACGCTTTTCACCCTAGAAGCCAAGGCCCTTCAAAATCTCATTTAATTAACATGGGTAAATTTTGGATTTTCGAAAAATTGAACTAATACTTCAGGGTTTGATCGAAACGTGCCATGTTTTTTAGAGATTGAAGAGGAGTACCTATGAAATAAAACCATACTAATAACTTTCAGTTTTAATCCACCCTTACCTTCTCCCCCCCCCCCACAGCGCCCCAAAAATGACCCAAAAATTAAAAAACTACATTTTTACCTATTGTTGTTACTTTTCAGCAATTTCTATCGTCTTTTTGATACAAATAATTACTAATGGACAATTTAAATATTTCCCATGACTCTTTAAACAATTTTTAATTGTTTTAACAAATTTTACTTATTTAAACAATGATTTATTCCCAAAAAATGTAAAAAAGTCATCGTATTTTTTGATTGAAATGTCATAGTTTGTCATTGTTTGGAGGAGTAAATTTTTCAAAAAATATTATGTAATTGTTTATTGTTTATTCTCGACATTTCTAAAAATTGACCCAGTGATGTCCACTTTTTTTCTCAAATTGGTGTCCTCCCTGGTGGAAAACATTCTCTGCAAATGACTTCATAATATCTCTGCAATAGCTCTGCAAGTGCTCTGCAAACGTCTCCTGCATTACTGCTTAAATTGAAACACTATAGCATAAATGCAGAAGAACTCTGCATTACTCTTCTTTAAAAAATGGTCTGCATTTCCATGCATTTCTCAGCAAGTTTTCTGCAAAGAATATTCGCAAATACTCTCTAAAAGTCTCTGATTTACTGTTCAAATTGAAGTACTTCAGCAAAAATGCAGAGATGCTCTGCATTACTCTGCAGCAGACAATTCTCTGCACTGTTCTGCAAATTTTTTTAGAACTCTTAAACGGGACAGTAGTTTTACCAACGGGAATCTTTAGCGAAAATAAAGTC
>CAKNWT010312681.1:0-22092 GCA_932066315.1 Andricus coriarius | reverse complement strand
CTCTGGCTGTCCAGCGGCTTGAGTACCAGGCACGGGGTCTTGGGACCAACGTGTGGGTCGCGCGTGATGGCTTCGGCGGGACCTCAAGCGCGAAGCTAGCCGGACGCGTCACTTTTTCGCCAGACGCCCGACCGAACAGTAAAGTTTCGTATATTGTAACTGGCGAGGAGTCGGTCTGCGAACATTGTGTTCTCAACTGTAAAACAATTTCGACAAAACAGCGAAAATATTAAAATCGACGAGATTACTAATATAAAAGGAATAAAACGAGAACTAAAAATAAAATAATACATTGATATCGACGAAGGGAAGTCAAGCCATAGTTGACAATGTAAGTACTCAACCATCTATAAATCATGTATCTCTGGAATCTGTAGTTTTCGCTTATTATTGGGTCCTCCCAATGAATCCTCCCTCTTAATTTCCTCTCCTGCTTATTAGTTATGTTTTATTTGCTTTAATTGCTTCCTTGCTAGTTGGGAGTCAACTAGCTGGCGCTCGACATGTTTTATTCACAGTAAATTTAATAAATTGAGCCTTGGCGGCCCCGACCCAAGCTGCGCCAAGTGAGGGATAAATTTTGGAAAAAGTAAATTGCAAAAATTTCTATCTTTATTGAACTGAAACTGAAATCCAAAATTTTATTCTGTCTCATTTGGCGCCCAACGTGGGGCGAGTTGGGAAATTTCAGTGAAAATTATGTAAATTCAGATAAAATTGTGTACAATTTAAATTCTTTTGTAGACTCAGTTCGGTAATTCCAACGAAAATTATGTAAAATTTCAGTTCTCTCTTAGATTCAGTTGGGTAATTTCGACGAAAGTGGTGTAAATTCAATTTCTTTTGTAGATCATCAGCGTCGAAATGTGCGTATCGCTTATCGCACGGGAAACAAAAGCTTTGTGTGCGTGCATGTGTCATGCTTCTCTCGGCGACAGTACAATCTGAGCGTGTTTATAAACACGGGCTTCGACCCCACTAAGGCTATCTATCGCATCTTTTCCTTGTAGTTACTATTTTGAATCTTTCGCCGCTTATTTAGTGCATGAATTTAACCTAGAAATATATGAATTGTGAAAATAATATTGGTAATTGAAATTATATTTATTGAAATTAATTTGAAATTTCAAGGTTATGAAAATTTTGTATAAATCGCCTATTGAATTTGATTGATTATTATATACTTGTCTGTCAATATCACAATGTCCGGGACCTTAAACCTTTTTTATTTGTCAAATTCGAGCGATAGTGATCTTTCTCCGATCGTTCGACGGGAAATAACAAATTAAATCAAAATACTTGATTCAAGTGTACA
Organism: Andricus coriarius; assembly: GCA_932066315.1. NCBI lineage: Eukaryota > Metazoa > Arthropoda > Insecta > Hymenoptera > Cynipidae > Andricus > Andricus coriarius. The sequence goes on along the minus strand of CAKNWT010312681.1, from coordinate 20,777 downwards.
AATTGAAGTCAAATATAGCCTTGAAAATGTATACTTGTCGTCGAATAAGACGAAATATTGAAAATACTAAATATGAATTAAGTGTGCCAGCTTCGACGTTCAGGTCATGCCCTGAGCATTCGATTATTTATCTGATTGTCTTAACTTGAATGGAAGGATCTTGCTCCACTATTCAATGTTTTATTTTTTGAGATTATTTCACGTCATATCAATCTGATGCGAATTATATATTGTCGGAGCATTAAATAATTTATATATTTTCTGATTATTTTATATTGAATTGGTTATAAAATTTAAATTAAAAGAGTGTTGAAAATAAATTAATTGTTGTCGACTAACAAAGGTCTTATCATTGTTCCAAATTTTCGGTTCCTTATATAATAATTGATAAAAGTTGGCCTTGTTCTGATTTTTCGTTTGAATAAATAAGATTCAACTTGTTTTGATCAATTGATCAAATTGTTTACAGGTTTACAGGTTTTACGGGTTCGGTAAAATTGGAATCGGAATTGTTTTGTTGATTAATTTAGGTTATGCCCTAGCTTTTCGACCTAAGGTCGATTGAAATATTCGTAATTATTTAGAATTTAGAAATGTTTTTTTCACCTCCGAAGAGGAAGCAAAACAAAGCTCAATCCCTGAAAGTTTCGGAAACGGGCACGTCGGCAGCCCTGAACCAGACAATTTCGCTAGAACAAACTACCGAGACAGTGACCGGCCCCAACATGAGCTAAATGGACTCGGAAACGCGGGTCCCGATAAATGTAGAGTTAGATACTCAAACACCTAACACCAGTTTCCCCATGGGTGCGGGTAGAGGAAGGGGAAGGAGCTCACGCGCAACGACTCCTATCCGCCCTGGGTCAGTCAATCCCGGGTTGGATCAGAATTTCAGTGTTTTAGAACGCAAAGTCGAAACATTGACGACCCGATTCGAGGATGTAATCTCTCAGCAGAATAAGTTGTTAGAGAGGTTGCTTCAGTCGAGCCAAAAACAAGATGAACGAAGTCACATTGTGAATCGCGTCGGCTGCCCCTCATGTATCATGCTGAAACAAGGGTCCGAAGGGGGAGAGGTCTCACCAAGTGTGCCCTACGATGATAACCCCCCGAATTATTCTGCAGATCGCGAATCAAACCCGGATGATATTCGGAACCCTAGTAGTCGTCGTTTGGATTCCCATTTATTAAACCCTTCGTCCAGCTCAGGAGCTTTTGCTCACTTCGGTAGAGATCGGGATCCAACCGAGACTTTGAGACTCATGTCAATTGTCAGTCCGTCGACCGTAAGTAATGAAATGGGTTCGGTGGAAAGGGAACTTAAAAACGTGCATTTCGAGAATGAACGTACAGTGTTCCAACCAAGAATTCAGAACGCGGGTTCTCGACTCCCTCGCGACAAGAATTTTCCACAAAATACAGATGTAAACAATTTGGATTTTGCAAGTCAAATCACGGTCCCTAGGTTAATTAGAATCGTGGTTGGTGAACCAAACACCAATGGGCAAATAGTGGCCAAGGAGATTTTCGTCTCGGAACAACAATATCGCGAAATGATAGGTAGTGAGGGACATGGTTTCTAAAACAATCGGAATAATAGTCAAGGTATAGGTCGTGCCTCATCCCGCTCATGCGATTCACGTAGTTTTCCATTGTCGAGAGCGACAGTCCTCCTCAAATTAATTCGAGATATACCCGAAGTGCGTCATCGATTCGTGGACCTGGTGGAAACCATTCTAATTTCGACAGTGACTTGTCAATGAAGATAGAACGCATAGTCAGTTCTTGGAAGATCTCTTTTCCGAAGACCGAGAGAAATCCTGAACAGTTTTTACTGATTCTTAAGGATTATTTGAGTACCAGCGGAATACATAGGGATTTATTCGTTCCGTGTTTGTCAAAAATATTCGAGGGTCCGTACAGGTCATGGTACCTTGTTAACAAAAACTCGTGGCGTACATGGTGGGACTTCTCACGTGCTTTCCGATATGAGTGGGGCGTTAAGAAAGATGACGCCGACCTTCTCCTCGAAGTTCATGAATTGAAACTTGAGAAAAATGAAACTCTTGCGGAGTTTGCGTGTAGAGCTAGACTCATATTTGAACGTATGCAGTTTCCGCCGGAATTCAGAGAACAATTGAAACATATTCTCACAAAATTTAATCCGCGACTGACTTTCGAGATTTTAAATCTGTCCCTTGACAATTATACCGAATTTTTGCATTATGTCAACGAGCATAGTTACCTCTATCAAAGATCGGTTGAGTCACAAAGGGCGCCTCCGAGGTCTAGCCGAACAGACCTGAATTATGTGCAGGGACAGTTCGACTCGGTCGATGAGTTTGACGAATGTTTGATTCCGGACGAATTGGGGCCGACTGATGAGAATTCTTAGGGCGAACAAGTCACGGACCTTAATGCCATCCAAATTAACCAACGACGAACCCTAGAAAAGATCTCAAGGTTCAAAACTCAAAGTCTATGACTCGTCTGAGACTTGACCAAAACTTGGACAAGTTTCAGGCTAAGTCAAATCAGACAGACACAACCAAAAAAGTTGTTGCTAAGTTTGCTGTCGACGACCAAACAAAATCGGAGGGGTCAAAACCTCGTTTTGACCGGTCTAAACTGTTCTGTTTCAATTGCGCGAAATTAGGACATACGTTGCGTTTTTGTACGTCAGAGCCACAAATGGTCTGTTGCCTTTGTCGCGAACCAGGACATTTCAACACTAGTTGCCCAAAATACCAGGGAAACGCCAAAAGCCCTCAGTAATTTCCCCTCAGATTACTGAAATCAAGGGCATAAATGAGGATATTCAAAGTCCTTCTTCATCCGAAAGGCTCGTTGACGTGCAAAGGCCAATCAACATTAACTAACCTAAAGTTTTGGATGAAGTCGACAAGTTCGCAAATAAAGTAGGGTCCGGTGGTCCTGATCCACTAAAGTTGAGATTTTTGGACGAAGCTCCTGGTGATTCGGAAGATTCTGATAACGAGGTGGAGCATGTTTTACATGCAAAGCAGGAGGGATTGTTTGAGGAAACCATCGCCTCATTCTCATTTTCAGATGAGAGCTCCGAGGAGGATGTCACTGACTCAGTCGATCTTAAAGAAAAACCAACATCTATCAGAACTTGGTTTTCAACTCGGCTTCCTCCTTATGTTATCCACCGACTAGCACAGAGGAGAACATATCCTCCTGACAGTGCAACCCATGAACCTAAAAGGTCAACTAGGATACCTGTCGAAATTAACATCTTCGGTGAAAAAATACGTGGCATTATCGACAGCGGTAGTGGGAGATCATTCCTTAGCGAGTCCGCCTACAAATGTGTTAAACAATCCCAAACTCAGGAGTTGACGACTGATTTGACATCACGTGCGGGCGTTCGTCTTGGAGATAATGCGGTTGTCAAAGGACTCGGTGGAGCGGGATTCGCTATTAACATAGCTGATGTCTATGGACCTCAATGGTTTAGTGTTATGCCGGATTTATCGGGGAATTTAATTCTCGGAATGGACTTCTGGCTTAGTTTTAAGGTGGTGGTAGATCCATTCTCTCAGACTTGGACTTTGAGTGGTAGCAAACACCAATTCCCGCTGTCACATAGTTCCACGACACTGAACGAACTCCAGACGCTCTCAATTGACGAAACTGAGCGTCTGAGAAAATGTATGGACTCTAAATTCGCTAAATTTGACAAAGAGTCCACAGGCGAGACTCATTTAATCAAACACGTCATTGACTTGAGTGATACAACGCCTCACCGTCAAAAACCGTATCGTCGAAGCGAGATAATACGCAAATTTATCAGTGAAGAGGTCGATCGTCTGCTGGAAAAGGGTTATGTTTCATGGAGTAATAGTGAATGGGCATGTCCACCGGTAGTCGCTCCTAAAGCAGATGGCGGGCTCAGGTTTTGTATAAACTATAGACCCCTTAACCAAAAAACAATTGAGCCGGCATATCCTCTTCATAATATGAGATCTATCTTGTCTCAACTCCACCAGGCCAAGATAATTTCGACTCTTGATATGAGTGAAGCTTTTCACCAAATCCCTATGGATGAAAATATTCGAAAGTACATGGCATTTCCAGTAGAAGGAAAAGGATTGCTGGAGTGGAATAGGATACCTTACGGTCTAGCCGGAGCACCTTCGACATTCCAGCAATTAATGGATCTTCTAAAAAGAAGATATCAGGAGCTGATTTCCGAGAGGAAATTGCCGAACAAGTGGTGTGATCAGGTTTTCACGTACCTGGATGACTGGATCATTGTTGGTCAGGATCTGGAGGAGCACATTGTCATTTTGTCTTTGGTGTTTGAGGAGCTGATTTCCGAAAGGAAATTGCCGAACAAGTGGTGTGGTAGTTTTGCTTGTAAGGAAGTGAAATTTCTTGGGTATCTCGTCGATGAATTCGGCATGAGACCGAATCCCGAAAAAATCCAACCAATAATCGATTTTCCGGTCCCGAAAGATCGGACTCAATTGCGACAGTTCAATGGTCTCGTAAATTGGTATCACAGACATCTGAAAAATGTGGCCGAAATTCAGGGACCATTGAACAAGTTGACAAGCCCAAAGGTTCCTTGGAGGTGGACCGAGGTCGAGCAGAAGGCATTTGACGACGTCAAAAAAGCTCTTAACGAGGCTGCTCGGTTGCACGTGCAAATTCCCGGAAAATCCTTTATTTTGTACACCGATGCTAGCGACTTCGGCTTGGGTGCGATTCTCGTCCAAAGGGATCCGGAAACGGGAATTGAAAACTTGGTTGAGGTTTTAAGTCGACCATTGAGAGGCGCGGAGTTGTATTATACAACCATGGAAAAAGAATGCCTTGCCGTGGTTTGGTCAGTCGAAAAATTGAGATGCTATTTGGAGGGTATGCCGTTCAAGGTCGTAACCGATTATCAGGCATTGCAGTGGCTTCATTTATTGAAAAATCCCATAGGTCGCCTTGCCAGATGGACAATATATCTTTATCAGCACGGCATAACAGTCGAACACCGACGTGGAACCACAAATGAGGCTCCCGATGCACTCTCGCGCATGTTCAACGTCGATGTTGACCCGAATGGGTGGGAAAAGGTTATCGAAGAAACCATCCAGGAGCGAATTCAGTTAAACACGGTTTGTGACCAGGACTGGTACCAAACGAAATTCAATCTCGTTAAAAGTCAACCCAAAAGATTCTCGGAATGGAAGATCGAGAACGACGATCTGTTCTATTATCGCCCTGACTACGAGAAAGCCATGATCGATGACGAACATCCATGGAAAAAGGTAGTCAAACCTTGTGAAATCGTGACTATCCTTCGACAAAACCACGATACCCCACAGGCAGGACATCTAGGTCGCGATAAAACACTAGATAGAGTACGCCAAAACTATTATTGGCCCGGTATGACCCTGGGTGTTAAGTCCTTTGTCGAGGACTGCGAAATTTGCGTCAAGGTCAAACACAATCAAAGGCCTATAAAAGGACAATTGACCACTCGGCCCTTACAAACACCTCGGGCCCAGTTATCCGTCGATACCGTCGTCTCTCAAACGAGAACAAAAAGGGGAAATTCTAATTTGCTTGTCGTCCAGGATCTGTAGACTAAGTATATGGAGTTGTTCCTAGTTCGACATAGGACTGGTAAATCTGTGGTTAAAGCACTTGATACGGTACGGAGTACATAAATAAAGATGTCAGAGCCCTATTGTTAGCGAGAGGCGTTAAACATATTGCTACCCCGTTAAGTCATCCCCAGAGTAATCCGGTCGAGCGCGTTAATCGAACTATCAAGCCAATGATTTCTGCATTCATAAACGAGAACCATAGGGAGTGGGATGTGAATTTGTCGAAGATTCAGTTAGCTTATAACACTGTCCCGCACTCGGGCAGTAGAATATCGCCCTTCTTTTTGAATCACGGGCACGAGGCGGTGGTGGTGCATGCTACAAGTTCCCCTGAAAGTGGCAATAACCCCACCGCCAAGGACTCAATTGACGAATGGTCAGCGCGAATGAGTAAAATTGACGAATTCCGTCACAAAATAAAAAATCAGATTAAGAAAAACTCTCACAAACGTTTGGCCACGGTGAATTCGGAAAGAGTCGAATCATTAGAGATCAAGGTGGGGACTGAAGTCTACTAGCCTAATAAAAAGTTAAGTAGTAAGGCAGATGCATATTCCTCGAAGTTGGCACATAAATTAGCCGGACCAGCTTTTGTTCATAGAGTGTGTGGACCGGTTACGGTGGAATTGACAGACAAACCTGGTAAAATAGTGGGGAAAAACAGCATTACCGATTTAAGAATTCCGCGTCGAACGCTGCGTGTTAAGTAATGTACATTTTCAGCGACGTTTATTCAAGGAATTCACCAGCTCCCCATCCACCTCCATCAGGCGAATCGACGATCAGAATGTCGGGATTTACGACATCTTGCTCTGGCTCCTCCACGCCTGCACCAGTTTCAGCACGAGTACTGGAGCTGAGACGACAACAACTCGAACTGGAGCAGAAGATGATCCATTTGAAGCTCCAGATCGAGGAGGAGCGGACACAATTCTCGTCGTCCGAAAAGATTGACCTTAGTCAATTCGACGTTCCAGCCGATTTTTAAAGTATGATGTTATTTTGTCGACCAGGGTAATTAATGAATTAATTTCTGATGTTAAATTTTTGTCGATTACTGGTCAAATAATTTTCTGGAGAAATGAGAAAAAATCTGCCACGGCCCGGATTTGAACCGGGAACGCCACTATTCACGAGTGGAGCGTTAACCAATTACGCCACCGAGGTCACGCCAGAAAGTTTCTCGTTTCTCCTATATCCCCAGGATGACGCGGTCTGCATCTCAGTAACCTGTGAATTTCTAGTGATTAATTCTAATCTGAATAATTTCACCGAATCAAGTATATATTTAAAGTATGATGTTATTTTTTCGACCAGGGTAATTAATCAATTAATTTCTGATGTTAAATTTTTGTCAATTACTGGTCAAATAATTTTCTGGAAACGAGAAACTTTCTGCCGTGGCCTCGGTGGCGTAATTGGTTAACGCTCCACTCGTGAATAGTGGCGTTCCCGGTTCAAATCCGGGCCGTGGCAGATTTTTTCTCATTTCTCCAGAAAATTATTTGACCAGTAATCGACAAAAATTAAACATCAGAAATTAGTTCCAGTCGATACCAACTTCGACTACATCGAGCGACCGGATTCGACAGACCAGCCAGCAAAGCTACTGGAAGAGGCTCTACGGGACGCCAACAAGCTCCTGGACAGCGGGTTTGACCCCACACCTAGTTGCTCGACAAGTGGGATTGACCTAAGATGGCCTATGTCAGAGGCAGCAGAGTCGTCAGTAAGCAGCGAAGCCCGGAGACTCTTGGACGAGATCAAAAACTGGCCTCCCCCCGAGTTGAAACTGACGAAGCCAACAAGGGTCACCCCCGCCCAATTACAGGCGGAAAATCTTCGACGAAATAGGATTCCAAACACCAGCCATCCAACAAGAAGATCGGAGGCGCATGGAAGGGAGTTGAAATCGACTGACGGCGTTCCACAGCTTGTCAACCCGCGAGGCGAAGAACAGCCTCTTTATTTGGCGGATTGCAGGATCATTACGCAAGCCTTACTCAAGGACATAATTAAAAAGAGGGCGGAGATTCTGATGAAGAAGTTAGAGTCAACTAAGGTCGACCGTGCGACCCAAACCTTCGTCACCTACGTTGGGAAGCAACACGTCGCTGGTTGCGTGTACTGCAGGTCAAGGGAGCACCACTTCAAGGAGTGCCGTCTTCCGTATCGTCCTGGATTCAGCCGAGTTTGTGGTGCGGACGGGTTCGACACTGCCAACTGTATTCACCCTCACGGAATCGAGCATGAGCAGGCCCTAGGAAGATGCCCCAGCTGCTCAAGGGATCTTGCCCGGAATGTTTAGACTGCAACGTGCGACATCAAGGCCTGGTCGACTGGCTCAGGCTGAATTACGCAACCTGGCCGACATGGATGATTCCGACCGACCATCAATACCTGGTCGGCGAAGGGGAGCAGTAGCTTAAACGACGAGTCAAGGCAAGATTCAGCGACAGTGAAGACTACCCTAACAGGATGAGGCGATTCCTCATAAGGGAAAATGCTCTGGGCAAAGGGGTAGCTCCAGCAAACCCTGAAGCCCCAAGCGCCATTAAACTCTCGGAGGAGAAGAGGAACCTGGCAATCAAAGCCCTCACGTCGCGGTTCGTCGACAAAAGTCTCGACAAATTATGCGGGAGATGCCAGAGTTAGACGACGGCGAGGAGGTGAAAATCATCGTCCCGACCAAATACAAGAAGAAGTCAGCGAAGTAATCGTCAATGGTTCGTCAAATTTAGAATTAGTTCGACAGTAATTGTTAGGTCGTGTTTAATCTTTTTATTTTTATTTTGACAGTTTTCAAATTCATCTTTGTCAGTAATCACTACCGATTCTTTATATTATAGATTTAGTTTCGACAGTAGTTATGCTTTATAACACTAAGATTGTCGAAGCGTAGTTCTTTTGCCAAAATTAGCGGCACTATCGGCCGGTATTAGGTCCTTGTTCGACCACAACCCCTTCTGTTCTACCTTCGTTATATTAATAAACCTCATCATCAAACCAAAATATTTGCTAAGGAGATTCCAGAGATATATTATTTAAAGAAATTTTGTATAAATTTATGCCGTTAAAATTGATTCACGGGACATGGAATTCAACTTCATAAATCATATTGGATGAATTGGGTACTTAGCGATGTCTTATTATAACTATTAATCATTTATTCCCTTTCAGAATCACATTTATCGTATTCTCACCTTGACGTTACGGTTTGAAGGGGGAGAGTGTGACAGGAGTTTAATTGAAACAAAATAATTTAACACATAAAATACCATATACCCGTAGACGTCAAGATGAGAACCCAGCGGACACGTTTTGTAAATGTTACATAACAAAAAGAGAACATTTATGCATAACATTGTTACAATCGTGTGCCATAACAATTACAGAACATAAACGTCACACTGTTCTGTAACGCAGTTACTGTAAGGATACGTAACAGTTCTGGAATTCTGTAATGTAAACAATATAGAACAGAGTGATATAACTGTTATGTCTCTAGAATGCCACACGTGTTCCAAGAAAGGAACATAAAGGTCACACTGTTATATAACGATTTCAGACAAGAGTTGTGCCGATGGTCGGGCCAAACGAGAAGAAAATATTTTATTTTACAAATTTTTTTTAAGGATATAGCCGGGTAAGCATGCAAAAAATGCCCTAAAGGGAATCAAATTTTGAGTCAGGTTGAAAGCATGCAATCAAAGAAAAATTTTCCCCTAATTTGAAACTGTTAGCCGCCATATTGGATGAGATAGAGCGTGTAACGTCCATTTTATTAATTTTTTTTCTCTGTTTCTATCGTTAGAAAAAATCTGAAAAAATCACAGGACTTCTTTCAATCATTCTCAATGTCCATGATTATCCAAAAATATTTTGGTGGGAAATTCAAAATCAACAAAATTTTCAAAATTTTTTATGAATTTCTTTGTGTGATAAAACTCAAGTACTATCTTAGTTTTTTGCCACAGAATAGCATTCCACAATAGTAACCCACAGATTACGTTCTTTCAGTTTCAATTTTTTCCATTAGTTCGGTGTAAGTCACAACATGAGTTGAAGTTAAGAAACAAAATCTGAGAAATTCTCGGCTATCACCGCTTTCGCGGTCGACAGCAGTAATCGCCGACTGAAAATTGAAGTTTCAGACTTGGACATTTCAAGACTATTAAGCTTATGGTCGATATTTGTCGAGAATCATCAGACAGGCAGAAATTTTGAGGAGTGTATTCTCAAAAGCAAAATGTGTGACTGTGATAAATGAGGACAGTGACGAGGATTAAGTTTTCAATCGATATGAAACTAAATCAGATATATAAATAAGACTTCCAAACAATTATTATAATAATAGTACCACGAATAATCATTTCATATTTTCTGTTACAATGTATGTATACATTATGTATACAGGGTGTTTTTTTTCTAACTTGAGGCATCAAAATATCTCAAGAAATACGCATCCTATGAAAAAATATCTGAAATAAAAATTTTTTATTTTCGAGGAAGTAAAGCGACTACAAACAAAATGACACCCCCCCCCAGGAGCCACAAAAAGGGGGGGGGGGTAACTTTGTAATTTCAAATGGGAACCCCAATTTTTTTCACAGATTCAGATTCTCCTTCATGAAATACGTAGGTTTTATTCGAAAATTTTTTTTCGAGTCGCGAAAAAAAACCACCCACCCCATTGTCTTATGGGGGGGGGGGGGAAGTTTAATAAAAATTGATTTTCTCCTCGAAAATAAAAAGTTTTTATTACGGATATTTTTTTCATAGGATGCGAATGATTTTAAGATATTTCGATGTCTCCAGTTTAAAAAAACACCCTGTATATAATGTATCTAATAATCTATAAATAAACTTATATAAATGTATTATATGAATACATTGAGATATCAATGGGCCTCAGGACTTGGAATATGTAAAAATGACAGTTTTCAATTTTTTACACTAACATCCCCTAAATTTAAAAATCTGAAAAAATTTACAATAATAGCTCTTTGGGTGACTATTCTGTGGTAAAAAACTGAGTTAGTAATTGAGTTTCATCACACGCTGAAAAAAAACAAAAAATTTTGAAATTTTTGTTGAGTTTGAATTTCCCGCCAAATGTTTTCTAAAAACTTATGCACGATGAGAATGGCCAAAGAAAGCACTGTGAATATTTTCAGATTTTTTCTAATGATTGAAACAGAAAATAAAATAAAATGGACCTTACCCCCTCTAACTCATTTAATATGGCGGCTAACGGTTTGAAATTATGAAAAAAAATTTTGTTGATTGTATGCTTTCAAATGGCTGACTCAAAATTGGATTCCCTTTGGGATCATTTTTTGCATGTTTACCCGGCTATAACCTTTGCACCTTAACATTTTTTTAACTAATCTTCTCACAATATGTCTCTAATAAAAAAATAATAAATATATTTCTGAGATGAACCTCGCTTTTTCAGCAAAAAAGCATAGCCGAGATTTTGTCACGAATGTTCAAGCGGTTCCATAGCGCAATTGGCTAAGGCATCGGGTAGGTACATACGGGTTAGATAGTTTAGGTAGGGTTCGAATCCCCAGCAAGTGCGATTTTTTAACGGGTTTAAGTGCAGCAATAATACAAAAAACATTTTTTTGTTACATATCGTTGTAACACTGTTACGTAATTGTTACAATAAATGCCAAAACGTTGTAACACCGTTATGGAATTGTTACGGATCTGTTAAAGAATAAATTTACATCGTAACACTGTTACATATGTGTTACGGCACTATTACAAAACAATGTTACTCTGCAAACCTGTTCCTAAATTGTTCTAAAAATATTTGTTGACATATAACGCTGTTCCAGAATTGTTACAGAACAATTACAGAACAATTTTACATCGTAACACAGTTACATATGTGTTACGGCACTATTACAGAACAATGTTAGTCTACAAACCTGTCCCTAAATTGTTCTAAAAATATTTGTTGACATATAACGCTGTTCCAGAATTGTTACAGAACAATTACAGAACAATTTTACATTGTAACACTGTTACATATGTGTTACGGCACTATTACAGAACAATGTTACTCTACAAACCTGTTCCTAAATTGTTCTAAAAATATTTGTTGACATACAACGCTGTTCCAGAATTGTTACAGAACAATTACAGAACAATTTTACATCGTAACACTGTTACATATGTGTTACGGCACTATTACAGACCAATGTTACTCTGCAAACGTGTTCCTAAATTGTTCTAAAAATATTTGTTGACATATAATGCTGTTCCAGAATTGTTACAGAACAATTACAGAACAATTTTACATCGTAACACTGTTACGTATGTGTTACGGCACTATTACAGAACAATGTTACTCTGCAAACCTGTTCCTAAATTGTTCTAAAAATATTTGTTGACATATAACGCTGTTCCAGAATTATTACAGAATAATTACAGAACAATTTTACATTGTAACACTGTTACATATGTGTTACGGCACTATTACAGAACAATGTTACTCTACAAACCTGTTCCTAAACTGTTCTAAAAATATTTGTTGACATATAACGCTGTTCCAGAATTGTTACAGAACAATTACAGAACAATTTTACATCGTAACACTGTTACATATATGTTACGGCACTATTACAGAACAATGTTACTGTGTAACCCTATTCCTAAATTGTTCTAAAGTATTTTTGCTACATATAACGCTGTTCCAGAATTGTTACAGATCTCTGACAGAGCATGGTTCTATAACAGCGTTACAGAACTGCTACGTCCATTTGGGGACGACATTACTTAGACCATGGTCCAAGTATGTTCTAATCCTGTTACAGAACCTGTTATTTTGTGTTCTGGAACTGTTACATCACAATTATATCAGAGCGTCCTCTGGGAATGCTCATTTTGAAGTCGACACATTTTTAAATTTGAATTTCGTCGGTATGTCGGGTCTCTGGCTGTCCAGCGGCTTGAGTACCAGGCACGGGGTCTTGGGACCTAATTGTGGGTCGCGCGCGATGGCTTCGGCGGGACCTCAAGCGCGAGGCTAGCCGGAAGCGTCACTTTTTCGCCAGACGCCCGACCGAACAGTAAAGTTTCGTATATTGTAACTGGCGAGGAGTCGGTCTACGGACATTGTGTTCTCATCTGTAAAAAATTTTCGACGAAACAGCTAAAATATTAAAATCGACGAGATAACTAATATAAAAGGAATAAAATGAGAATTAAAAATAAAATAATACATTGATATCGACAAAGGGAAGTCAAGCCATAGTTGACAATGTAAGTACTCAAACATCTATAAATCATGTATCTCTGGAATCTGTAGTTTTCGCTTATTATTAGGTCCTTCCAATGAATCCTCCCTGTTAATTTCGTCTCCTGCTTATTAGTTATGTTTTATTTGCTTTAATTACTTCCTTGCTAGTTGGGAGTCAACTAGCTGGCGCTCGACATGTTTTATTCACAGTAAATTTAATAAATTAAGCCTTGGCGGCCCCGACCCAAGCTGCGCCAAGTCACAGATAAATTTTGGAAAAAGTAAAGTGCAAAAATTTCTATCTTTATTAAGCGGGGTGTACAGTTAATTCGGGCAAAAAAGGCACATTTTCAAGAATTTTTTCAAGCGATATAGGTAATGCTGGTTTATTTCTTTAATCAGTACATAATAATAGAAAATATGAATAATATTCTCACTAATTTTCACTGACCACTGGATCATCCGAAATCAAAAAATCAAAGTGCGTTAGTTAGGTGAGATGTTTCTCGAGGTAACATAACTCTACTTTTTAAACAAAATTTTTTTTTTAACACTTTTAAGTCAAAACGCGTTTTTTTCTAAGAAATCAACGCATTTGTTATGGTAAAATTAATAATAATAATAATAATAATATTTTTAAAAAACTCGGCCATGTTACCTCATGAATTATGTATAGAAATAGTATACCAAATTTCAAAAGGATCCATGCAATAGATTTTGAGCTACAACCGTCACCGACTTTGAAAACGTGGTTTCGAGAAAAACGCGTTTAAAGTTTTAAACATGAAAAAATCCAAAAATGTATCTTTTTATATTTACAAAGAATATTCGATGCCAGGTCCGTACATACTGAATGTGTAAAGGTTTTCTTATACCTGTGTAATGATTAACCGACAATTTGAGCAATTTAGGGATTACAAATGAGCACAGAAGCTGCTAGGTAACAACGCTGCGTACACAAAACCGAAGGGGAGCAGCTATCCTTCAAAACTCCATATCTCCATTAGTTTTTCTCCGATTGGCTTAAAATTTGGATATGACATTCTTGAGATGTTGTAAATTTATACAAAAAAAAAATGAAAAAATAGCTTCTTTTTTTGACCGAATTAACTATACTCCCCCCTTAAACTCGAACTAATATCCAAAATTTTATTCTGTCTCATCAGAAACACTTTAGCTCGGGAGTAAACTTTTGTTCATAACTTTAAATATTGATTTTGATTTTACAGAATGTTATTTCGCTCTCCTAAAAAATTTCGATTTCTTTGCTTCTCTAATCCTGTATACTGCAACCCTTCAAATATTGTTCCAGAAAAAAAAAATTATTTAATAAAAAAACACCGTTTACTTCACTTACCTATGTTTGTAATTTATTATACTATTTATTATATTATATAATGTGCATTCTTATATTGGATAAAGATGTATAAATAATTACTAGCTTTTAGCCAAATTTTATAAAAGCTTTATTATTCAAAAATTTTCAGTTTTAAGACTTCTAATTTCAGCTAGTCTTCGATTTGATGTTCAAGTTCAACTTCAAAGTTAGAATACTAATTTCAGGTTCAAGTATTTTTTATCTGGAACAATTTTTTTAACTGAAATGTTCCAATAAATTATTTGTAATAGCTGCTTTTGTTTTTCTTCCAAATTTTTACTTAATAAGATTAGTATAACTACAATCATTAGATTATTTTTTTTATGCTGGAATAATGTACCAAAATTTAAATATTTTTTACTTATAATACATCTGAAAGTGATAAATCCTTTAAATTTTGGAGCTTTACAGTTGAACAGAAATCACAAATTAAATGAATATTTAAATTAAACATTTAACTATTAAAATTTAAATTAATTAAATTTAAATATTATTATTACGCATTTTTAAAACCACCTATAGCGTAATTAGCTAGAGCGTGCGGTTAAGATTTAGGTAACTTAGGTAGGGTTCGAATCCCCAGTGGGGGCGATTTTTCATAGCGTTGTTAGTGCGATTATGTTTGTAAGTGACCGTGTCTGCAGTCGCGTAATTTCAAAAATAAATCAAGTGCAATTGTTATATATAAAACAGTTTTTTTTTGCAAATTTATTTATCTGTTTCAAGCTGCTGTAATGGATAGGGCAATATGGGCCACGGAAATATTCCACATAGAGCCGGATAAAAAACCAGATAATCCAAATTTTTTACACCGTATAAGAATCTGTTTAGAGCCCGACAAAAAACCGCATATGGCAATATGTACAGCGGAAATATTCCGTATAGAGCTGGATAAAGAACCAGATAGGCCAAATAAAATAGTGCTGGATACCGAAAATATTTCGTATACAACCAAATAAAAAACCGGATAGAAAAAATTGTATACACCGACTAAGTTTCGTATAGAACTGTATTAAAAGTCGGACACAAAAACCGTATAAGTATCCGGATAGAATCCGATGAAAACCGTATAGGGCTTTACTGGACACCGAAAGTATTTCGTATACAACCGGATAAAAAACCAGATAGAAAATGTTGTATACACCGACCAAGTTCCGCATAGAACCAGATTTAAAACCAGACACAAATACCGTATAAGAATCCGAACAGATGCGAAGAAATTCCGAATCCTATCCGTCTCTATCGGATCCTATCTGTCATATTAGGCAGGGTATACTCTATGGTTAGTTTCATATAATTACCTAAAGCTTATCGCTTTTTTGGGACACTGACTGAGTATTCTTCCGAATGCCTAAATAAACCAGGCATTTGGATTTCAGTTAAAGATTTCGCCCCAAATTCTCTCTCTCTCTATTTATATAGATATATACTTATCCCGGTTCGTTTAAAATGACTTCAACTGAAGAGTGCGAATACCAAGAATGTTTCCCAGTGGGCACAAAAACATTAACGTCCTGAGAACGTTCTAAAGACGTTCCTAGGATGCTTGTGTCAGTGCAATTGATGTCCTAAAGACGTCCCATGTTCCAAAGATGGTCTTTGGAACATGAAATATTTCAAATAATTAAGAAAAAATTGGAGATAATCCTAGGAACGTCTTTAGAACGTTCTTAGGACGTTAATGGTTTTGTGCCCTCTGGGTTTTCTTGATTTTGTATATCGGGGATGTCTCACAAAAATTTGCGATGAAAACCAAAATTTTCGTCAGACCGTTTTTGAAATTTTTAATTTTAAATATTGTACAATTTTTCTCGAAAACTTAGTGAGATATGAAAAAAAAAGCCAAGAGAGCAAATTGTTCATTGGAGAAATTTCTAAAAAAACGTCCCTCCACTATTTCTTAATCTGATTTCGTTTTTAAAAAAAAAATATTTTTCCATGTTAAAAGGTAAAAATTGGTTTTTCAGATTTATATGAGAGAAAAAATTAAAACAGATAAATATTATGATTCGAATTGTCTGAAGATATTTTTTCATTTAAAAAATATTATCAGTGTATGATAAAAAGCTTTTAGTGTTAAGAAATATCCGGGTATGAGTAGATTCCTAACTTTTCTACTTAAAATAAGTAGACCCGGAATAAAAAATGAGAAAAAAAGAAATTTATAATAACGTCGAAAAATCCTGTTTTCGAAAAAAACGATATGTGAGATTTATCAGAAAACAGTTGCAAGACATTCCAGATACGAAATCAAGAAAAACTTTCTTGGTGTTCACACCTTTACGTTGAAGTAAGTCGGGCTATCTTAATTTCATCATTCCACCACGCATCACCAGATTTTCTTCCTACTACCACCGTGCCACATACTTCTATCGCAGTTTTAACAATGTTATCCCGTAACATAGTCCACGCGCCCTTTACATCTTTAGCAGTTCTAAACCCCTCCCAAATTGCCTCATCTATGCGTTCATTTAACTTATTCTGAAAATCTAATCGTACTTCCGGTTTTTGTAAATTTTCAATCCTGATTCGCGTTTTTTTTTTGTTTTCTTTTTTCTCCATCCCCGCCCTAACTTTATTTTTGAGACTAAAAGGTAGTGATCAGTATTGCATTCGGAACCCCTTATGACTCTTGTATCTTTAACTAGTTCTCTTAGCCTTTCATCCGCAATAACGAAGTCTATAATACTGCGGTTATTTCCTTTACACCAGATGTACGTGTGGATCATTTTATGTCGAAACCAAGTATTTGTAATAAATAGGCCCTTTTCTAAACATAGGCTAACTAGCTTTTCCCCGTTATAATTTTTTCTTGGATCCCCATATTCACCTAGTACCCTATCTGTATCTGTATCTTGACGTTGGACGCCGACCCATCCGTTCGTATCTCCTAGCAAAATTATCCTTTCACCTTGATCGCAAGTACTAATTGTATCATTTAAAGTGTCCCAGAAGGCGTCTTTGACTTCCCTTGGGTCACTATCAACTGGGGCAGTCGCGTGAGCGTGAGTGGGATTCCAACGCAGTGTTCCAACGCGTTACTCCCATTCAGGCACACACGACAATTTATACGGCGCTCCTGATTGGTCCAGCTTAAGCATTTTATAACTCAAAAACTAAAACTTCAACTGATTTTTGGAAAAGGAATTTTCGTTTTATTTTCTTTATTTTTATACAGCTATATCAGTCCGGACACTTGAGTCTGGGGCACCTTATATATTAATAATATTTCTTTCCATTATGCTTAATTAAAACTCGATATTGTTTCTACAGAAGCAAAAATTGGAGAACTGGGGGCAATGCTACTTGAAAAATTATGCAATAAGAGCAGTAGCAGTAATAAGACTCCTCTTACAGAAAATGAACAATGGGGTTTATGGGTTGGCAAGCAGTTGGGCAAGGTCAAAACGAAAGAAAAAGGCTACGCATTATAGCAAGTGTAACGCAACTACTTTTGAAAGAGATAGGTGAAGAGTGTAATGAGTAAAAATTTATAATATTCAGAACTAAACCATAATACATTAATTTATTGCATTAGATTCATATTTTCTTGAGTCAGAAAATTTACGATTCATGTTAATTTTGTTCGCTAGATCAGTCGTTTTGTACAGTATATAGAGTATACTGCGGGGTTAAGCAAACCTTTCTTGTTTTGTTTCAATACAGATTTAATAAATAATGCTTTTCAGTAGTTTCATACTTTTACGAATTTACAGTGTACACTATATGTCTATACTTCGATTAGTAGAAAATTTAAATACGGTTATGTAAACGTATTAAAAAAAATAAACGGTAAATTTTTACGTTTTCCAATTGTTTCGTAATACCCAGGAAACAAAAATCCATTCACTTGCTTTGAATGGGTTTCGAAGTCGTTTGAATAGCGTATCTGTCACTCAAATTCCAGATTGCCGCCGATTGGTTTCTAACCGAATTTTACTCGTTATTATTTTATTGTCAGACTTATAAGCCGCAAAAACCTCTAGAACTAAAGTAGCGAAAGGAATCTAGTAGCCTTACGTATGATTTCTCTTAATCTCTCAATAATTTATAATTTTTAAAAATACGGCCATACCACGCTGGAAGCACCAGTTCCCGTTAGATCACTGAAGTTAAGCAGTGTTGGGCGCGGTTAGTACTTGGATGGGAGACCGTCTGATACTACTGCGTTGCTGTTGGCGGTCGTGGGTGTGGTTAGCCCACACTTGTAGTTATTTACTACAAGAAACTATCCACCTAAAAAACACTACCCGCATCGGGTAGTGTCACGCTTACCCCTAGAAGCTCGCCGAAAGGAAAATAGCTTAATGATATATATATGTGTGTGAAATATGGCAGCCTAACTTTAGAAAAGTCGGTCTCATTCAAAAAGAGATAAACCGATGCAATATGACTTTGCTTGAAATGGACAATGTAGTATACTGCAGATTTGAAGCCATTCGAGAAACTGACCTATTCACATAGTCGCAAACCGATTCAGTTTTAAAAATCTCAATCTGCAAATGACATGCGCAATTCACGGAGTCGCCTTTTCAATGGGTTCTTTTTTCCTGGGTACTTACTTCTTTTTTCAACAAAAAATTGTATCGTTATCGAAGGGTTCACCAGTTTTTAATGTTCATGTAAATCTGAATTGTAGAATTCAGTGCAAGGTGCCTGCTGGTCGGGAAAACTGAAAATTTCGAGCACCAGGGAAAAGTTGGGAATTTTTCATATTTACGAATTCTTATCTATATTTTACTGCACTAAGGAATTTTTTAAATCTGAGACTTTACTACAAATGAGAATAGAATACATAAAATCTTTCAAATCCATAAAAAATAAGTATGCTCTTATTAGAATAAGCAAACGTCGAAACCACTTGAAAAAATTCCCGGTTATTTACTGGATTTTACCGGTTTCCTGTACGAATCAACACCGTGCACCAGGATTTTTTCTAAAATACCACGTTACAAATTCGAGCTATAAGTCAAATCAATTGAATTGAATGAGATTTTATTTCACTAAGTTTTGAAACAGACGTAAGGAAAATGTTCCAGTCAGTAATCATTTTTTCATTATTTTTCTTTTTTAAACATATGCAAATATCATTGATTTTGACCAAAAATACTGCTAACAAACTTTATTCTCTGTTACTGAACACTTCTCCAAAGATCTTGCCTGTTACAGATGGTACACATGAATATTTGAAGATTACTGGGATAATCGAAATCACTGAGATATTTATGTTACTCCTAAATTCAGTAGATATAGCGCTGATTTATTTATAATGGTACATTTTTTTTGGCTTTAAACCAATGTTGGATCCTTTTCCTTGAAGAATTTTATTTCTACTAACTTATCTGATATTGATACTCTTAACTGAATTATGTATAAAAATTTTCAAATTTTCATTCAATTCGTATAAAATTAGAGACAAACGATTCTTAAAATAAGAAATGAACTATTTCAAATAATTAAACAAACTGTTAAAATACATAACATAATCCAAGTAGTGGGGTACCTTTCCTCAATTCATTTCAAGTAATTAAAAAAGAAACAATTGTCTCGCTCAGTAGACTTAAAATAGTTTGATACATATTTTGTAGTCCTATTATATAGATCAGTTTGAGTTTTCAGCTTTTGATACCTGATATAAATAAACTAATTAAAATTTTACTGAATAAATATACAATTACTGCCACACGCAAGTATTATATTTTATAATTAAAAGTCTCCTTCAGCGATTCTTCTTCTTTGTCAAGGAACTCTGCCTCGTGTTAAAAAGTAGTACGATAATCGACCTCGAATGTTTATAGCATCTCTAGCTTCTTCCACATTTTCAAAATCTGGTAATCTTCGGACAGCCCCGATTTCATCTGCTCTACGCCATTAGCCAGGAACTACGCGATTGTTAATAATTCGGTCGCCAAAATTCGGTGGACAATATTGCTGCATATCGTCTGGTAGTTCATCTTCTTCTTTTTTAATAAAATCATGTAAGCAGACCGTTCCTAGAATGACTGCTTTTACTATTTCTAAAGAAGCGACAATTTCTTTGCGATATATCCTCCACCGTGCTACTAAAATTCCAGAAGTATTCTCGACTTTTCTGCGAGCTCTGCTCAAGCGATAATTAAACGTATTTTTTCTAAGACTCAGATTTCCTGTTCCAGCACTGGGAAAGGGCAAAGCATGTTAACGCCATAAGGAAAAGTAGCATCTCCGGGAAAGAAGTATGGAATGATGGGTCCTCCAGGTTATAATTGTGAGGGTTCATGCAGGTTTAAAGAGTGGCTTAGTAATAATTTTCCAAATTCGCTATTTCTAAACACGCCGCCATCACTCTGTCGGCCTTTGACACCAACGTCCACAATTGTGAAATTATAATTTGCATCGCAAACCGCAAGCAGATTGACACAATGATTATGCTTTCGGCTAAAATATTACGATCCGCTTTTTGGGGGTGCCTGCAGAATACAGGGAATGGTTTGTGCATATACAGGGTGTTTTTTTTAACTTGAGACAACGAAATATC
>CAKNWT010312656.1:0-11533 GCA_932066315.1 Andricus coriarius | reverse complement strand
CGTTTCGGATTCTCAAAATAAATCCACTTTTCGTCTCCAGTCACCAAACGATGCAGAAACGACTTTCTTTTGTGTCTAGCAAGCAATATTTCACATGTGTTTTGGCGTCGCTCCATCTGCCTATCGTTTAATTCATGGGGTACCCATTTTCCCATTTTTTGGATCTTTCCCATGGCATGTAAACGCATGGAAATGGCCGGTTGAGTAACACCTAACTGTTCGGCAAGCATTTTTCGTGTTTGTGTATCGTCCTCATCCAAAAGAGCCTGTAATTCATGGTCCTCAACTTTTTTGGGCCGATTTTCACGCTTTTTGTCACTCAAGTCAAAATGACCGTCTTTGAACCGACGAAACCAATCTCTGCAAGTTGTTTCCGATAAAGCACTGTCACCATAGGCCTTCACAAGCATTCGATGTGATTCGGCAGCCGATTTCTTCAAATTGAAGCAAAAAAGTAGAGCTTCCCGCAAATGCTCCTTTTCTGGCACAAAACTAGACATGATTACTCAAGGAAAAATTTATGTTGTTGTATAAAAAAACTGAATATGTGCACTGATTTATGTAGCCAGGTGTCGAACTCACACAAAAAAAGCATGACGTTTCTATTGTAGCTAAATATGTTCACTACCGCCATCTCTGAGCAAACAGCGGATTTAAGCTTATACACCTGGTATAATAAGCTATACTTTTGTATGATATAACCCTGTTATTGGTTACTTGTAACTGTTGGGTTATCACTAATAAGCAAATCAGATCAAATCAAAATCTACAAATGGTCAAACTATGCATTTGTTTATAAAATTTGTTTATAAAAAAAACAAAGAATATCGATTGAAAATTCTTTGTCACTAAATATTACCGCTTATGTCATTTGAAGACGATTGGGAAGAAAAAGGAAGACTTTCTAATTATAAATGGTCAAACAGGGCATTTGTTTATAAAATTGATTTATAACAAAAACAAATAATATAGATTGACAAATTTTCATCACTAAATATCACCGCTTATGTAATTTGAAGACGATTAGAAAGAAAACGAGTACTTTCTGCCTATAAATGACGGAACTGTGCATTTCTTTATAAAGTTTGTTTATAAAATAAAGAAAATAGACCATTCAACAAATTTTCATGATGAAACATGATCCTGTTAATAAAATCAAGCAATTTCAACTTAAAAATATACTAATTTCCAATATCTTGACATTTGGTTAATATAATTTACTTACAACAATTAAGTTCGATATCCTGTACATTATTTATATTTTTTGGATACTTCGACATTCATTTTCGTCACGGTTTTGATGTAATTTAAGAAAAAAAAGGATTAGGAAAATGGGTCAGTATTCTTAATATTGAAGCTAATCTTAAATAAAATGCAAAATTATCAAAACTCCCAACAGAAATTGAACGGGTTAACCGATTTTTTCCATCTTTTTTTAATCGTCTCGAAATTATGTAAGGAATCTAATGCAGCATATTAAAATTCAATTTCTTCATATCTCGATATTGGATCTATAACTTAATTCGTGCGGTTTGCTAAGAGATGGCGTAACTTGATTATTATTCCATCGTTTGCTGGGAGTTCTCCTTCATTATTTTCATATGAAGAAAACTGCTGCCGAAATTCATCGTGTTTTGCTGAAAGTGTTTGGTCAACATGTTCTAGCTGAGCGAACGTGCCAAAAGTGGTTTGCTCGATTTAAGTGGTGATTTTAGCTTGGAAGACGAAGAACGTCCTGAGCAGCCAAAAAAGTTTGAAGATGAAGAACTGGAAGCATTACTCGATGAAGATTGTTGTCAAACACAAGAAGATCTCGCAGAATCTTTGAGAGTCACTCAAGCAGCCATTTCAAATCTTTTAAAAGCAGCCGGATACATTGAAAAGCAAGGAAATTGGGTTCCACATGAACTCAAGCCGAGAGACGTTGAAAGGCGGTTTCGCATGTCCGAAATGCTGCTGGAACCGCACAAAACGAAGTCCTTTTTGCATCGGATTGTTACTGGTGATGAAAAATGGATCCGTTGCGACAACCCGATGCGCAAAAAATCATATGTGCGACCCGGCCAAATAGCCAAATCAACGGAAAAGTGCAATATCCATGGCGCGAAGGTAATGCTCTGTATTGGGGGGGATCAGAAGGGTGTGCTTTATTATGAGCTGCTAAAACCGGGTAAAACCATCAATGGAGAACGCTACCGAACACAATTAATCCGTTTGAAGAGAACAATAGCCGAAAAACGCCCAGAATATGCGACCAGACAGGAGGAAATAATTTTCCATCATGACAACGCTCGGCCCCATGTTGCTATTCCGGTTAAGAACTATTTGGAAAACAGTGGATGGGAAATTTCACCCCGCCCGCCTTATAGCCCAGACCTTGCCCCTTCGGACTACTATTTGTTCCGGTTGATGCAGAACGCCCTCACTGGAATACGGTTCACAACAGAACAGGGTATCAAAAATTGCCTTGATTTATTTTTGGCCGCCAAGCCGGCGCAGTTCTTTTGGGATGGAATCCACAAATTGCCAGAAAGATGGGCAAAATTCATAGCTTCAGGTGGGCAATACTTCGAATAATACTATGGTATGACAATTATTATTGTATAACATTATAAGTTTGAAAAAAACCGCACGAATTAAGTTATAGACCGTTCAATTCCGTTCAACCGTCTCGAATCATATAACGCTGTAACAATAGGAAGGACGGATGAGTTACGAGGGACCCCCTGGGGTGAAATGTCGCCGCTAAATTTCACGCTCGTGTCCAAATTTGAACTGTCTCAATTTGGAGCGCCTGTTTTCGGATCATCGTGGCTACTTTCCCGGTGGCGGATTGCTCGTTTCCAGGCGCATAAATGAAGCAAATTTTCGATTAATTAAAATTTAACAAAAACAAGACCATTTTTCAAAAAACGAAGGCTTTCTTTTTCTGTATTATGCCACTGAGATTATGTGGTAAAAATATTACATCCAATTATTCATCCGTGTAGGAGGAAACTTGTGTTATGTAATACATGGGCAGCAATTCAAGCCTGACGAAGCGCCTTAAGCTTTCACGCTTACCTGGCCAAAATTTTCTGCGATTTTTTCTGAACGAGTTGCAAGCGTTCAAGGTGAGGGTCGCGTACTTTTGACCCCGACTTTAGAATCAAATTTCTTACAATTTTACTTACTTATATAATATTATTTATTTACTTTTGACTATAGTTGTTAAAAAATGTTTTAAAAAAATGTTTTCATTAAGAAATAATATGTTCGTTTGAAAAAATTTCGATTGCATTTTTATTATGAATGATCGTATGACCGATGATTTGAACTTGAAATTATATTTAATTTTAAAGTTGGATTAATTTATTTTGATCGACGATCGATGAAGACATCTTATTGTTGGTTAAACGTACAACCATATTTTAAAACATAAATGACACCGACAAACGTTCTTCCAAACTTATGAAATATAAATCATTTTTTCAAAATGAAAAACTTTAATTCAAACATTGTTTTGATCCCCTCCACTCTCACTGAATAACAAAAGCGTATGCATATATAGATTTAAATCTTTAGACCTAAATCTACCAGAAATTAATAGTCCCATGAAAAAGCTGAAGGTAACGTTGGATAGGTCTCAGCCATATTTCTAGGAGTTTTTTTATTTATACAAAAATATAATTTTTCAAACAATTACAATGTTTATAATATTTATAATTTTTTTTAACAATAGTACAACAACAATAATATAATACAACAATAGTCAGAAGTTCTGACGATTCCTGAACATCCTGACCATTCCTGACGAGTCTGACTATTTCTGAAGATATGCTAATTCACATCCTATCAGGTAGCTCATCGGTTAGGACCGCAGGTAGCCCAACCCAAAAGGATTAAAAATTGAAAATAATTTTTTTTTTCAATGTTGCATATGCAGATTCAAAACTTAGAAATTCAGAATCTACGGGTTTCAACGATTTCAGATACCTACAAATTTCCTAAAAAATTGAAAATTAGGATAAATATAATGTATCTTGTAAAGAGAAAGAGATACGTCAAAACGGACAAAATTTTCAGATTCACTTTCAGAGTCATTTAATATAAATATTAATAATTAAATATGAGTAAAAAGAGAATATGCATAAATAAATATAAATAAATAATATAAAATAACTTGGGAAATATAAAAGGGATTAGGTTTTATGGCATTCTATTCTTGGACCCCTAATAAAAGGATTATCCTTCGGACCCAAGCTCTGACGAGTTCTGAACATTTCTCATGAATTCTGACTTTTCCTGAGGATTTCTGTCGAGAAACGTAACAAAAGTGGTCAGAAATTGTCAGAAGTCCTGACATTTTTTCTGACGATTCCTGAGTTTTTTTTAGTAGGGAACCGACAGACGTTCTTCGAACCATATGAAATACAAATAATGTTTGCAAAATGTAACAAAATGAATTTGAAACATTGTTTCCCGGTAAGAAGGCTTGCATTAAAAGGTATTGGAAATTATCAATCCCTTCAAATACCGTTTTTGTCCTGTGTTTCGAATTCCTTTAATGAAAGGGAAGCGAGGAGTATGCAATCCCTTTTAATCTCTTTAAAAAAACGCGTCAGAAAAAGTATTAATAGGGATTGAAGAACGTAAAGGTCTACAAAAAGTATAGAAAGGAATTGGATTTATAAGAATTTCTTTCTACCTCATGTAAAAGGGAATAATAGTTAGTAAATATTTTAAGGTTATCGTTGGAAATAAAAACAACAGTATTAGTACTAAATAAACAATTTTATTGTTGGAAGAATAATTCAATCTAAAATGCGCATGTTTTAACGTGGTTTTAGCACACTGCCGGGTTCTATAACAAATTTCGTATCATAAATTACGATCGTATTCAAATAAAGCTATAGCTATCGCTACATTAATAGGCAGATATTAAATTAATATCTGCTTACATTAGAAATTCGAATGTTTTAGTAAACGATGGACATCGTTGATGAAACATCATCGCTGTTTTACAAATAAATATATGACAATAAGCGCGCTATTTATATATCTTTCAAAGTACTTTAAGCACACTGAAAATCATTGAATTATCAACAGTAATAAGAAATATCACGTCAATAATTTCCTATGCGATAGTAATATTTAACTAAATCGTCGAATTCATTACAAATCAGGCAGGCAGTTCATGCTTATTAATAATAATAATTTGTACTCAAATATATAGGTTTTTTTAGAAAAGAAATAAGGCGATACGTACCTAAGCAATTAAACTAGTTTTTTTTTGTTGAAAAAGGTAATAAGTATTTTTATTTGATAATTTGAAAAAGCGAATTATCAAAAATGGTCCAATTTTTTGTTAAAAGTGTGATAATTTGAAATATGATAAAGGTATTCGCTTTTTTCTTTGTGATTCTGATATAATTCCTCGTCCTTTTTCAAAATCCGTTGAAAAGTTTTGAAAAAGTTCCAAATTAGAGGCAGTTTTTCTGAAAATATCCAAGGTGCATTTACTCAAAAACCCCAAGGTTTTTTTCTCTTAATATTTTTCTTGATTCGCCCTGATGTAGAGCGTATATTCCATGACAATTTCCCGTTTCCGAGCTCAAAGAAAAAATTCAATTTTTTTCTTTTTTGAAAAACGAAAATTCACATTTTTGCTAAACGACACAAGATGCAAAGAAGTTGAAAAAATAAAATTGTTTCTCTAAAAAAGTCCAAGAAATATATTTCTTAACATTTTTTTCTATCTTGCTTTATTTTCACAAATTTTTGCAAAATATGTATAAAATCCTTTAGGTAGGTGGAAGAATAATGAAGTTAGAAAAAATGGAGAGTATCGATCATGTCAAAAATGTCGACTTCAAAGAAAAAAGTTTGATGTAAAAGTTGTTAAAACTGCTAAATTATGTTCTTCTTTGTTTTTCATGACACCGTAAAATTGTATTTAAACAAATTTCCAAGGATTTTATACATATTTATACATAATTCGTTTTTCAGAAGAAAAAATTTACCCTTCTCTCGAAGGCTCGGGTACAGTGCAGACTATCATAAAAGATACGCTCTAGATCAGAATGAATCTAGAAAAAAATTGAGAGGAAAAAAACGGTTGGGTTTTTGAGTAGATTGACTTTAAATACTTTTAGAAAAACTGCCGCTATTTTGTCAATTTATATCTTGTTTGCAATTTTCCAATCAATTTTGAAAGGTGATGAGGAATTCTATCAGAATCAAATGGAAAAAGAAAAATACATATATTAAATTAAAAAATATCACCCTATTAACAAAAATTGTAACCATTTTTTGATAATTCGCGTTAAAAATTTTTTAAATGCAAATACTCATAACTTTTTTTTTAATTTTGGTCAAATCGATAAGATACATTTTGTCCTTTTGTAAAAAAACACCATATTTAAGTGGCAAAAGATTCTGTGACTTGGACATGGATTGCCTGCCCGATGAACCGAATTCGGTGAGATATCACAGAATATCACAGAAACCTTAAAAATAATAGTTTAAGAGCATGTCAGGCTAGTGCGTTACGAAGGAACCTATTGGTTACAACATTTCATCGCTGTCATAATCCGTAAAATGTTCTCAGTCTCCCATTTCTGTACGTAGTGGATCAGTAGAAGACAATTCTATTCTCGATAATGGTAGCTTATCTTCGAAATCTATTTCTATCATCCTTTCCAAGTTGTCATCTATTTCTTCCTGCTCTTCAGGGGTGATACCTTCAAGATCGATATCTTCGAGACTTCCAATACGTTCGTCAACACCCGCAACTTCCTCATCTTGAACCTCTTCAATACCAGCGAGATCGCCAAGTAGGGTTCTGCCCTGTTTTTTAGGTTCTGGGAATTGTGAGAATACTAATTTAAATATAAAATTTATATTGAAGTAGTGAAATTGAACGTTTATGAATTTGAATATTTAAAGTAAAAACTTAAAACATCAAAAAAATATTCAATTAATAATTAGAACATTTATTGTGATTTTTTCAACAACTCACAATTATAAAAAAACATTTCTCATCAGTTTCGACCTCGTATTTCATGAATGTAAATAAGTTGTCGGTGCCAAGGGTCCAAGTTTTGTAACTTTTTAACTAAATTCCACATAATTTTATTGCTTGGAACTTTGACACTGAAAACTTATTTACATTCATTTTAACTCACAATTATATTATAAACAATTAAGGAACTGGAAAAATTGAAAATAGTTTGTAACGTTTCAACCAGAGGTTTGCATTGGTGAAACTAATAAGGATTTTTAATTGAAACATTTTAATTTTTAACGTTAAAATCTGTAAATAGTTTAACTTTGAACAGCTTCCGAAACATCGTGTGAAATCGATTATTTTTCAATTTTGAATACTCAAACTACAGTTGAAGGGCGGTCGTACAAAACTATAGATAACCAACATTTTTCTAAAATGCGCTTATTGCATATAAATTCTTAAAAAATCAAATACACATTTTAGTAAAAGAATATTTTTGGAAATCTCGTTTTTTGATACAATAATTTTTTTTAACTTTAATCAAATTTCAATTTTTCTCAAACTTTTGAGATAGATATTTCTTGAAATTAGTATCATTTAATGGAACAAAGTGGCACAATAGGGTTTATAGCTTGAGCGCCAGAAGGCTCCATCATATAAACTATATAAACTAAACTAATGAAATTTTTTTCTGATTTTAAGCAAAAAAATAGTCTGTCATACTGTGATATCATGTCCTTCAATTAGGATTTTCTCGCCACAAAATAATATCTTTGACCGAAACTTTTTTATTCTTATGCAGCATCCTCACATTTTGGGAGCAAGTTTTCCTTTTCGAAAAAATTGAAAATTCGATTTGAATCGCTATGCAATATTCGATTTAGAAAACCTAATAAATTTTCTTCTAAAAATTCTTGTTTGATTTTTTTGTAATTGGCTAACCTTTTAACATCAAAATTTGTTTACCGTATTTATCTAGTTTATCTATTTTCTCGAACCTAGATAACTTTTTTCTTTCAAATTTTTTTTTAACCTCAATTCAGCAATACGTCAATCTTTTATAACAAAAATTTCAATCTAGACGCTTTTAATTTTTAGTTGTTTAAGACTTGAAAATGGCATTTCAAGATTCTCCAAATTGAATAAGTAAAATGTAAAACGATGCGCTTTTCGCGAAAAATATATCCTGTCGAATTCCAATACTCGATAGACGGATCTGTCCTCGAAATTGTTCATGTAATGCGCGACCTTGGAATTTTTGTAGATGATAAACTCTCTTTCCTCCATCATATTGATTATTGTACCGCTAAAGGTCTAAAGATGTTGGGATTTATCAAACGTCACTCTGTTGAATTTAAATAACCATACACACTACGCATATTATATATCACGTTATTTAGACCCATTCTAATGTACTGCTCACAAGTTTAGTCTCCACATTACGCCTCGCATATTAAAAAACTAGAAAGGGTTCAATACAGGTTTCTCTCATGGGCGGCAATTATGTTATGTCTTCCTAATCCAGCTGAAAATTCCTGTACAGGAACCTCGGAGGATCCTGCACATATTCCTGTACAGGAAACTGCACACGAACCTGTACAGGCAATCTTGTCGGTTTCTATGCAGGAATTTGGCGAAGAAAACTGTACATGATCCTGCAAAGGAACCTGCACCGACAAATGAACCTTTGAATGATCCCGTACGGCTTCCTGTACAGGTTCTATTGCGAACAAAATTGAGGCGCAGGTTCCTGTACAGAAAAATGTATAGGATCCCTCACAGGAAGACATCAAAGGAACCTTTGGAAGGATCCTGTACAGAAACACGTATAGAGTCCTTCGCAGAAAGCTATCGTGAAAACTCATGTCGCTTACAGCTATAAAATTGCCTTCCTTTTATTCCCTTGAAGATCCAACTCACCATCGAGAGAGCCAAGCAACTAGCGAACCCTCGCGGGTTATTTCCTACGCAGGTTCATGTATATGATCCTGAACATGTTCCTGTACATGAACCCACACCTCAATTGACTCTGTGAAGGAACATGTACAGGATCATTTAAAGGTTACCTTGTATATAGGTTCCTTTGCAGGATCATGTACAGTTTCCTTCGCTAAATTCCTGCACAGGAACCATCAAGATTACCTGTACAGGTTCATGTGCAGTTTCCTGTATAGGAACATGTGCAGAATCCTCCGAGGTTCCTGTACAGGAATTTTCAGCTGGCGTCCACGATTTTCGCACGATTATTCGCATATTGCTGCTGCTTTAAATATCAGCTCTTTGAAGTCACATCGAAAAGCGCAAGATATTCTATTTATGCACAAGCTGGTCAATAGAAATATTACCTGTCCTCAATTACTTGAAAGTGGACACTTACATGTACCGGGTAGATCCCTGCGAAGCTCTACTGATCTATCTCATATATTTCATTTATATAAATTCAGATCTAGTTTCAACGAACATTCTCCAATATCTCGAATGAGTAGAATCGCAAATGATTTAGATAAGGAAGGGCTTGCTGTTTTCGACCCTTTATAGTCTCGTTTCTACGCTAGTGTCACATCGCACATTCTAGTCGATTTTGCTTAAGTTTAGATTAAGATAATATTTAGTATAGGCTTAGACTAACTAGAAATTAAATACTCTTGTTTGTTACATGTTTAATTGGGCTATTTTCTTGTCATTTGAATAAAGAAATAAATAAACATTACTTACTTGGCTATTATGTTCCGTGATATAACCTACTGGAGCGAACGTTCCATTTCCGGTTGCATTTTGAGCCTGTTTCCATTCACTGAAAATAGCTAGAAGAAAAATTACTCTTATATAATAAGTCACCTTTCGTGAAAACAAACGTAACAAAATATTTTAAAAAATAGCGTCAGTTCGAATCCTGCAGACAAAATGTTATTTTATTGTTAGATAAGGTAATACTTGCCATGCATCACTTCGAATTTATTTATAATAAGTTTCTGCCACTCTTCATTAAGATATTTTACATTATCCAATTCTTTGAACATCGCCTGTATCTGCTCATGAGCGGTTTTTAAATCTCCCTTACATTCTTGTAACTCCTGAAGAACCGATTCTTTCTCTTTTTTTAATTCTCTTACTCTATCCACTGGTTCTTTAGTGCCTTCCTTAGTCTCTCTATTTTCACCTGAGCCGACTGCAGACTCTGAGATGCATTGTTATCCTCGTATTTAGGCTGAAAAATAAAATAAATGTACATACGATAATCAGCATTCGAGTAAGTATTTAAGAAATATTTAAGGACTAAATGTAAAACGTGCACAAAATACAAAAGAACGATTATTATTTTAAATTTGGACCCTTTACAATCTCAGATGGAAGTACAGACAAATAGCGATTCCGCACAAATAAATTTTACATTGCAAAAATCTGGGTAAATTATCTTCATGTCTTTAAAATCTTCTGTGGAAATCCCTTACAACATTTGTAATCCCCCATAATGTTTCAAATACTTGGAGGTCCTATAAAAAACCTCAAATTTAGTGAAATTCCTTAAAATAGAGTTCTACATAAATTATTTAAAATCCCTTAAAGTCAATTGAAATCTTGTGAAACCATAAAAAAATCATAAAAACAGTGGTGGACTGGCCATAAGTTGGGATGCGGAAAACCCTGCCGGCGCCCACCCTATCAGGCGCCCCCCAAGGCATGTAGGCCCCCTCTAATATCATTTTTTTTAACAATGTAAATGTTTTTAATATTAAACAAGAGAAAGCAGAAGGAATTTACTAAAATGGTACTCCATATACATATTGTACTCCATAAGCTATTTACCCTAGCGGACCGAATGAACGGAACGGATACGCTATAGCGTATCGCTATAGTATCCACATCGTATCCTCTCCGTATCATGCAAGAAAAACTCATTAAAAAGGGAAGATGAACATTTAACTTGTTGAGATTCGGATTCTACGTGAAATTTTGGTTTAGATAAGGTCACGGAGTAATTGCAATAGTTGTTCTTGAAACGATAAAAACTTTTAAAAAATATAACACCTATCGACAACGTGGGCTGAAGGCGACTTCAAGCGTCCATAATCAAGAATCCATCATAGTTTAAGCAGTACTCCTTAAACGATTATGGATGCGCTTGAAGTCGCCTTCAGCGCACGTTGTCGATAGGTATTATATTTTTTTAAAGTTTTTTATCGTTTCAAGAAAAACTATTGCAATTACTCCGTGACCTTCTAATCCAAAATTTCACGTAGAATCCGAATCTCAACAAGTTAAATGTTCATCTTCCCTTTTTAATGAGTTTTTCTTGCATGATACGGAGAGGATACGATGTGGATACTATAGCGATACGCTATAGCGTATCCGTTCCGTTCATTCGGTCCGCTAGGGTAATCATAAACATATAACATCGTACATGAATTCCAAATTATACGTCCAAAGCAAATAAAAGTTTTGTGAGGATTAATTTGTTTCTCGTTCCAGAATTCGTAACTATGCAAAAAATAATTGCATAACAGAATTTTTTCTCATTATATAAAACATCAGAAATGTATTGAT
>CAKNWT010312655.1:0-11052 GCA_932066315.1 Andricus coriarius | reverse complement strand
TCAATACTTTCATATCAAATGTATATTACATTTATTTCTGTACCTCAGCCTGGGATTGCTTATTCAGGTATTGAAAACTGAAGCACAAGTTTTATTCATCATGATCACTTCAATATTTGTTCCTTGTTTTGCATGAAATTTCATTTTCAGCTACCCTGAAAAATGTATAATTTCAATGAATTTATATTATTACAATTCAGAATATGGATTGGTATTGAAACATGTGTATTTTCATTGTCTTGCTTTCAATAATTAAAAAAGTGCGCATCCTATTAAATGAAACAATTCCGTCACTAAACATTTTATAGCAGCTTGTTTCGTTTTTCCATAAATATGATTTGTTAAAGTAAAGTTTTACATAGCAAGTTTGTGGATATAATTTAGGTGACAAATTTTGTCAAATAAAATGTAATTGTAGCTCATTTCCTTTTTCCCAAAAGTTAATTTTTTCATTTTCATTATATTTTTCCAACAAGAGTTTATACCAAATTTGTGGATCTCTTTTGGGTATACAACTTTTTTCTATTAATTTTTTTTCGTACCTTCCGTCGTTTTTTCAAAAATTTAATGTTTTCATGTTCAATGTTGTTTTTTACGAATAAAACAAAAACTATGCTTCCTATCAACAAATTAATAATAACGAAACTGTAGCTCTCTTTCTTCATCCTTTGTCCAAAAATTCAATTTTTTAATTTTTAATGTTGTTTTTTACGACTAAAACTAAAACTACGTATCCTATTAAAAAGTGACTAATAACAAACTTTTAGACTTATGTTGGGTGCACAATTTTTGTTGATTCATGTTTTTTTGTGTCAGGCATAGTTTGACCGTAAAATGGAATTTTTAATTTTTCATTATTTTTTGTGCGATCAAAATTTGAATTTTCGATTTTTGGCTCAAAATGTTTATTTTATTTTTATTTTGAAAATGTTCTGAAAAAATCCAATCTGAATAGTCTTTTATAAGTTATCTGGTATACAGACGACAACGACTACAACGACAGACAGACACCATCGTAAAACCGTTTTTTTTTATTCAGGCGTTCTCGAAACGTGAAGATTTAAAGAAATCCGCGATAGTCAGTTTTTACATAAGAACAAGACCTCATTATGAGAATGGAAAAAGCAGTTTTTTATTAGCAATTTGGAAAATTGTAGTTCATACAAGAAATACTACAAAATTCATTTTGATTGAGTTGTGGTAGCCTACTGGACATTCCGCGATTTCTTCTGTTGTCATATCTTCAACCTCACCGCTGTCCATGTTTATTTTTGTCCTTTTTGCCCTCGGCAAAGCAGATTTAAATAGTCCTCGAAAAATCTGGTGTCTGGTAGGTAGTTTTGCCAATATTGCACAGACGTCACCATTGGACGTTGATAATACAATTTGTCCTTCGGTTGGCATGGGTATAAGGTCATTCTGCTGGCCTCTCAATCGAATTGGTTTGTCAGGAGGGAAAACGTAGCTTCGAAGTTCGAACATCCGGTTTCGATTCTCCTTGTGAATAAGTCGAATAAAACTAAGTTTATCAAATTCATATCCAAGTACGCGAGGAAAAGTTTGTCTGAGAGCAGGAAATGCTATTCTAGCACGATGAGAAGGCTCGGCAGGTGGTGGAGACCCGGCAGAATTATGATGTCTGGCAAAAGGAGACCTAGACCTGGCACGAATAGGGGACGCAACTGGTGGTCGAGACCCGGCAGACGAACCCGGTATGGCAAGAGAAAGAGTTGTGTCTGGGGAATGTCTGGCAGGAGAAGAAGAAGAAGAAGATTCACGGCAAGGAACATCAGGATTAGGGTCGCCATTGGACTGTAGGCCTAATTCTGCAACAAAAAATAGAAGATCACATTTTTCCAAGCACACAATCGTATTTTGATACATCAGTAGCTGGAATCATTCATTGGTAACACATTGATAATATTCCTAAATATAAAAAACATTTTGTAATGTGCTACATATGGCATTAGGGTCGTCCACATTTTATTTTTTATTTTTATGCATATCGCCCCAAAGTTTTTTTGAAACCGAAAAACAAGTACAAGAAGAAAAAAAATACATTTTTGTAAATTTTATTCAGAATCGTTGATATTACATGAATCGAGTTGGCAACCAACATTTCTCTTCATAATTAACTGTAAAATACAAATGAAACATTCTTGAATATCACCCCAATAAGTCTGTATTAGAGGGTCCCAAAAAACCCCATAAGTGAAACAATGGATTTTGAAAGTTTTTGTGCTAATTATGATTTTTTGCGGATTTTGAAATACTAATTGTTTCCAATACCTACAATAGTACTTTTTACTGATAACTTGACGTTTACATAAATTGCTTTAATAATTAATTATTGTTTCTAGATATTTTTTTCTATAGAATAGGGCGACGTAATAATAATTGCAATTTAACAAACAAAATTGCTTAAACTAATTATTATTGTTTATAACTATCGTCTCCCATAATAATGTTAGATATTTGCGGTTTTTCTGATATTTTTAACTTTTTGTCCACTTTTAACTTAATTCAAGAACAAATGATAAATATTAATATTAATTTAAACAAAAAGGCTCTCAGTAACTACTTTAAGGTAAATTTACATTTAATATGATCCCTATATAAAATTTGAAGAATATTTTTAATATTGGCTTTATTTAGAAAAGACCGCAACTTGCTGGCAATCATCTCAGAGAAGATAGTCATAAATAATAATGAATTCTTTAAGCAGTTACGTTTGTTCAATTTTATTAATTTTTGCCTCGCTCAAAGTAAAAAGTGTAGAAAAAGTTTCATTTTTCAGTATCCATTTTTAGCATTATTCAAAAAGAATGTTATTTGAAATAATGCTAAATTATTCAAACAGTTATGTTTGTTTAATTAAATTAATTATTACTTCACTATAAATAAGAAGCTAACAAAAGGTCGAAATTCTTAGAAAAATCCTCAACTATCTAGCAATACTATTGGAGAAGGTAGTTATAAATAATAATAATTTTTTTTGTTTTAATGTTATTAATTTGGAATTTTCTAAAACAGACTTATAGGGTGATATTTTAAAGGTAATTATTCATTTTTATTCTATAGCTAATTTTGAAAGGGAATTGGGTATGCTTGAGTATCCTGAAAATATATTTTTCACCGATAGCAACAGAGAACTTTTTTGCTGGTTTGTGATAGCTCTGAATATTATTTTAGAAATGAACACGCATTTATTTTTCTGTGGATTCGAAAAAATTTGGGAGCGATATGCATGAAAATTCAGAAAAAAAATGTTTATGCATTTTGGACCACCCTAAGGCTCGCTTGTTACTTCCTCACATCTTATTAATATTTTAAAATAATTTTTTCATATAGAGAAGTTTAATCCTAAAAACATCCAGAGACAATATACATAATTAAATTTCTTTTTAAATAGAACGCAAAACCGATAAGACAATCTATTCTAGAATGGTCCGTATTCATACAAATATTAGCAGGCTTAAAAAAATGAACTTAAAATTCTAGGTATATTGTATTATTATATTTACCAATAGAATTAAGGATAACGGCCAAGGATAAGACCAGAGTACAGACAATCTTCATATTTTCCAATAAAAGGAACCACTGAATAATGTATGAATAATAAATTGAGTTAACAGTGTAACTAATTAATATTATAATGCTTCATGAGCTCATTCAATCTCTACTATATACGTTATCTCTTACATTGAAGGCGTCAACCTAATCCTTCTGAGATATTTACATTTGATAAGAGTCAGTTTCAACGACATAAATTCGGTTACACATTTCTTTAAAACTGATGTCACCATTTATGCAATCTCTTTTACATTTTAAGGAAGGTTTACTTCTTAATTATTTTCCCTCACTTCCTTTTGGCTACGAAACCCTAAAAATCGAAAAAAAAATTAAAAATGCGATAACTCTTTGAAACAAAATTTTCACGATAAGAGTCAATTTCTATAAAAAAATTTGCTTACAAATCTTTTACGTTTTGAGGAAAGTTGGCTTTTACATAATTGTCCCTCACGTCCTGCAGGAATACCGAGAAATTCCCGTGCGATTTGCGAGACTAAACTCCCGGAAGATTCTCGGTCAATTTCCGGGAACATTTTTACCCATTTTCTTGGGTCACTCCTCTAACATAAGTAAGTAATAAGCGTGGATAAGGCGATCCTAGACCTAGTTATGTAGCCTGACTAATGTTAGTGCTAGTCAGTCATCAACATGCTGCCGTTGCGTCACATTGCATCTTCAACACTTATCATTGAATAGACTATTTTATATAAACTCCAAGTTCTTTGCTCCTTAAAATTAGGTACATCAAATTAAGTTAGGGTGTATCAGTGCACGTACTTTTGACAATTTTGCACATTTCTAATTCTAATTTTCCTCGCTGTGGTCCTTATTTTCTTCTCCTGCCAGAACCTTATTCTTCTGCCATGTTCTTCTTCACCTTTTGACTCCCATCTTCATGCGAGGTATAGATCTTCTCCGGCCAGACCTCATTCTTCTGCCGGGTCTCCGCCACTTGCGACCCTTCTGTTCGCGTTAGGTTCAGGTTACCTGCTCAGTGCACTTGAACTCAGTCCCGCGGTCTGAATCGAGGAGAGCGGCCGTACTCAAATTCTGTCCCCAATTCAGTACGGCGGCGCTCTCTCCTCCGTTCCTTCTTTCCCCCACCACTGGAGGCCCCTTCGTATCACCGTGCGAGGAAAGAATCAATGCGCGTAAGTGAGAGAGAGAGGATGTATGTATTACTTCGAGACATGTATTAAAAATACCTACAAAACAATCTTCTACATCGGGTGGATCCAAAAACGCCAGACCAAAAAAGTTTTCAAGAAAATTACATATTTCAGAATTTTTATTCTTTTACTCATTAGACAATCCAACTTCCTGAATCTTTCTCCACCAACTGTGGCCTAAATGAAATCGACAATCTTTAAGATACTAGCATCTACTCACTGGCAATAACAATTACGTACTGGACTCCCTGCTCCTTTATCTCCCTTCCTAATAAGGTGAGAAAGTCAAACGAGTAAGAGAGGAGTGTGGGGAGAGTGACGTTGACTCTGATCAGCTCCGGGTGGTCTCTTCACGGGACCCAGTTCGAGCGTTTTTCTAACCGCGGGACTGAGTTCGTGGGCAGCCTGCCTGCTCTCTGGCAAGCTTTTTCTCGCGTACTTGGTTAGAAATTTGATGAACTGAGATTTATTCTACTTATTTCCAAGAAAAATCCGAACCGGATATTCGAAGATGTTTTTCCTCCCGACAAACCAATTCGATTGAGAAACCAAAATTATGTCCTTATACCCATGCCAATTCGTGCCAGGTCCAAATCTCCTTCTGCCAGACATCATAATTTTACCGGATCTTCACCACCTGCCGAGACTTCTCTTTCCGTTAGGTTTTAGTTTTCTGCTCTCATGCAAACGTTTCCTCACGTACTTGGATATAAATTTGATGACCTTAGACTTATTCGACTTATCCCCCAGAAGAATCCGAACCGGATATTCGATCTTCGAAGATTTGTTTTTCCTCCCGACAAACCAATTCGATTTAGCAACCAACAGAATAACCTTATACCTATGCCAACCGATGAAAAAATTGCGCAATTCCCAGTAGGCAACCAAATCTCAATCAAAACGGTTTTTAAAGTATTTCTTGCTTGATAATATATTTGTCTCGTGCTTCGCGCTCGATATTGTATTTGCCTGGCAAATATTCTTAACGCGCTCGTCCGTCAGATCTGATGCTTTGCGCTCGGTCTTCATGCTTATCTCGCGTCTTTGCATAGACATTTTAACATTAAAGAAAATCGCAGTGAATTTTTTTTACTGGGAATTTTGTAAGGTTTTCGAGAAAAAAAACGATCCTATCACTTTAAATATCACACATGAAATATTGTACGATATAATGCAATTTTCAGTTATGAAATCATTCAGTTTACAGAGCGTAAGGCTAACATCATTTAACTTAGAATTTTTTTCATTTTAATGTAAAATTTTCAATTGAAAAAATTTCCGAATGCATTTTAGAAGATTTAAGGTAGTTATCGTACCGAAAATCAGATCTCTAACAAATATTTTTTCTATGATTTCAAGAATTAAACTAATATTACTAATGATGTAATTTCATATAAAAAACATTATTTCAATACAAAAATTAAAACTTACAAAAAACATTTAATTATCACAAACTTTTTTGCAACCTAATTTTTTTACTCTCGCTTATTACCAATGTTTAAAAAACGGTTACATTTCAATAATAGGGCCTTTTTTCGGGGAACATATTTTCTACAACTCTAATGTTTCCAAGTTTCAAAGTGCATTTTTTTATGACTATACATTAAATATTGCTAAATAATTATTCATCGTAAGTTTCAAACCTGTTCCATTTAAAAGAAATTTTTTCTTTCTTAAGACATGATTTATAATAAATTGAACAATAATTAATTTTACAAGGCTATTATGAATCTGTTCAATAATAAGCGAATCGAAAATTTTTACAATTTCAGAAATATGGATTTTAAATCTTTATAAATGAAAAGTTTTTAATTGCAAATTAATGAAATTGAATAAATTTCAATGTAAAACCTGAAAATGGTTAAATGTCTGGTTAAATTTCAAAAGCATTTGGCGCGGCCAATTGCAAAAGATCACTAATTTGTTATTTAATTTGCAAACCAACAAAAAGCATACTTTTTTGTATTTGTGCTACCTATACTTTGCTCTATTTATTCGCACTTCCTCAAAAACAACTAAAATTAGTATATTCACTCTCTATCAATGGAAATAATTATTATAGATTGATTTACTTTATTTTTTTAGTTGACGTAAACAAATTAAAGTGCTAAACTAGCATCTGCGAGATTTCCGGTATTCGAATGCATTCATAATATACTGATTTCTTCGTTAGGTTAAGTAAACCCATTTATCGTTCATAACCACTTATCACAACCCAAAGGTAAACAAAAACAATTTTCATAAAACAATTATTACAAACTTCATTTCGCGTTTTTGAACCTGGACCATTTTTTTAAATACTTTATTTTCCTCTTCAAAATAATATTTTGACACAAAAAAAAATGATACAGGTAATCAGAATTAAAATATGAATAGCAATAATAATAATTTGACATAGTGGGCTGTACAAATTTTAAGTTTCAGATAAACAACTTATTGATGACATTAATATAAATAGTTTTGTTACAAAAAAATTTCTTTGGGGGTTACTGTGACAGTGATTGAATATCGACGTTAGAGGAAGATGCTTTTATTTTTAGATATGTAACTTTTTGTTTTTGTGTGGTTTCTAAAACATTAGTTCAAAAATATGAAAGGATGAAATCTTTCAAATTCTTTTAACGAATTTTGAAATATTCACATTAGCTTTCAAAACCTTTAATCAGTTTTAATTTTAGCCGTCGAAAAAGACACTTATCAAATGTAAATATCTCAGAAGGCCAAGGATGACGCCTCTAATATAAGAGATAACGACTATAGTATAGATTGTATAAGCCAATGAAGCAGTAGAATATTGCGTAGTTACATTGTTAACCAAATTCTGAATTAATGCATTAATCAGTCATTCCTCTAAATGGAAAAGATGAGAATTGTCTGTACTCTGGTCTTATCCTTGGCTGTTATCCTCAATTTTATTGGTGAATATAATCATACAACATATCTATGATTTTAAGTACATTTTTTACGCTTTTTGTAAATCAGAAACTGCGCACATCCGTGTTCTCATCGAACCATATGTGCACAGATGGCAATGTCTCCACTATGCCTTTGTGATTTTTGAAAAAAATGTTCAAGTCCAAAAAATTTAAGTCTAATTCCCGATCTATCTTATAATATCTGGTTCCTGCGACATTATCACATTTAATAAAAATAGTTATGGTCTTATTGTTGTAAGGATTTATTTAAAAAGAAATGTGATAATGCATATTTTCTCGGTATGTTATTAGGGTTGAATTTCCCTATTTGTATAAGCAGAAATCTTTTAAAGATTTTTCGAACTTTCATGCACATCGCTTCCGAATTTCTTCGAATCCACGAAAAAATATGTGCGGTTCTTGCTTTGATAATTATATGTAGAGATTCCGCAAGTCTCATGAAATTATACACGCATTTCCCATAATAGAAAACGACGTTTTTGTAAATTTTATTCAAAATCGTCAATATAAGGTGAATCAAATTAAAACTCAACATTTGTCTTTACCCCATAAATGAAAAATTGAGTTTTGCAGATTTCTGGCGCTATTATGATTTTTGCCGTTTTTTAAATACAAACTGTTTCTAATATATAAAATACCATCTTCTACTGATTGCATACTTTAAAAAATGTAATCATCTATTTCTTGTTGCAGAATTAGGTTCACAGTCCAGGTGTTTTCCTAGTGGCCACCCAAATCCTGATGTTCCTCGTTGTAGACCTTCTTCTTCTTCTTCTTCTTCTTCTTCTTCTTCTTCTTCTTCTTCTAATGCCAGACCTCTTCCATCAGCCAGATCTCGACTACCAGCCGCCTCCACTTACCGTTTCAGGACCAGGTCTCCTTATGCCAGACCTTCTTCTTCTGCCGGGTCTGCACTATCTGCCGAGCCTTCTCTTCGTGTTCGGTTCACGTTTCCTATTCTCAGGCAAACTTTTCCTCGCGTACTTGGATATAAATTTGATAAACTGAGATCCATTCGTCTTATGTCCAAGACAAATCCAAACCGAATATTCGAACTTCGAAGATACATTTTTCCTCCCGACAAACCAGTTCGATTGGTGAACCAAGAATTTGTCCCTATGCCCATGCCAACCGAAGAACAAATTGTATTATCAACGTCCAATGGTGACGTCTATGCAATCTTGGTAAAATTAGCAAACAGACTACAGGTTTTTCGAGGGCTATTTAAACCTGCTGTGTTGAGGCCAAAAA
Organism: Andricus coriarius; assembly: GCA_932066315.1. Lineage (NCBI taxonomy): Eukaryota > Metazoa > Arthropoda > Insecta > Hymenoptera > Cynipidae > Andricus > Andricus coriarius. The sequence continues at coordinate 2,123 of CAKNWT010312655.1, read as the reverse complement.
GGGCGAAAATAAACATGGACACCGGTGACGTTGAAGAAATGACCAAAGAAGAAATCGTTGAATGTCCAGTAGGTAAAAAAAGCCCAATCAAAACGTCTTTTGTAATATTTCTTGTGTAAACGACAATTCTGCATACCGCTAGTAAAAAGAAAATTGAAAAAAAAAAACACGCTCGTCTGTCAAATCCGATGCTTTGCACTCGGTCTTTAAGTTTACCTCACGTTAATGCACAGACCTTTTGAATTTAAAGGAAATGACAATGAATTTGCGTTGACTGGGAATTTTACAAATTTTTTGAAGGAAAATCCATCCAATCACTTTAAATATCATTAATATCATATCGTATGATACACTGCGACCTGTAATTATGGCCACCGAGCTTATGTCCTTCCGGAAATCGTTGCCGCGGCGGTTTGGGACTACGAGTGGAGCCCCTCGCGTTCGAGAGAGGATGGTCAATCAAGCGTGAAACACCAGCAGCGTGAGATAAAGGGACAAGTGCGCGTGTACTCACACGCATATATTGCGTAATATTAGGAAATGGTTCACATGGCCCTTACTATTTACATTTGGATTCCCTTTATTTATTTATTCTACGGCCACGCCAAGCAATGTTCGAAACCAGTCTTATATTGGTAGTTAAGTGTATAATGCAATTTTGTATAAGCATAATTAAAACTTTTTTTAAATGTCAAGTTCATTTGTTAACTTTTTCCATAATGAAATGGTTTAGTTTACAATGCGTAATTTTAAAATCTTTGGCTTCCAAAATTTTCCATTTTAATCGAATATTTTAATCGAACAAATCAAATCTCTGAAAAGGAACAGTTTGTGTATGACTTCAGAAATTAAAATCATATCACTGATGATGTTATATCAAATAAAAAAAAATTATTTTAATACCAAAATTAAAACTTACAAAAAATAATAGATGCACAAACTTTTTTGCAACCGAATTTTTTTACTGTCGCTTCTTACAAATTTTTGAAAAACGGTTGAATTTTAATAAATGATGGCTTTTTGTTTCGGGGAACATATTTTCTATAACTCTACTGCTTTCAAATTTAAAAGTAAATTTTTCTATGGCTGAAATCGTTACGATTTATTGTAAGAAAACAATTTTTTGAAAGAAATAACTATATTCAAAGATTATTAACTTATTTTCGAAATCAGAAACAGTACAGTTATACAGAATATTTTTCTCGTAGAAATACGCCATGGTTTGTCAGAAATTAGCCATTTTCGAAAAATTCTTATCAGGCCACATTACATACATTAACTATTGTTAAATAATTATTTATCGTGAGTTTTAAACTTTCCTTATTAAAAAGAATTTTTTCTCTGTCTTAAGGCATGAATGTTAATATTATTTTAATTTTTTGAATCGTAGCCAACTTTTTCTTTCCAGCTACCTGATTTTTGGCACGACAACCGCCTGAAACAACGAAAAGTTAAAAGCGCTGAAACTTTAAATATTGTAATGAAAAACGTTTCAGGTTGATCAACTGTAAATATCAACTGATTTGCTTTAAATGATGTAATTTTGAAAACTTACAAATTTAATGATTTTTCAAATGTAGAGCACAGAAAATGATAGCGCAGCGTGGATTTTTATTTTTAGAAATAAAAATAATATGAATGATGATGTAATTACTTCTTATTCATATATAGCAAAATAGGGTAGGGTGGGGCGAGATGAGCATAGGGGGTAAGATGAGTCACTCAATTCTTTTAAAGGATTTACATTTTTTTGTAAGTTTTCTTTCTACTAATATCAGATATAATTTTATCAAACTTCTTTTTGAAAAAATCTTCGCTTAATGTTGAATAAATTCGGAAAAAAAGAGAATTGAAATTTCCAGACATAATTGTAAAACAGAAAAATGTGCAATTTGGCTTTTACTCGAAAGTATCGTTTGGGGCGGTACGAGCCACTGTTCTGGGGCGGGATGAGCCACCTCTTCGTATGCCAACCTAACCTCTTTGGTAGACGGGTAGCAAGTACATATCTACGTCAATACATACTGCTTGTTCAATGTGGCTAACAAGATATCGTGAAATTGATAATAAGAATTAGCATGGTGCGAAAATATAAAAAGAAAAGTAATCGACAAGAATAGTCA
>CAKNWT010312650.1:0-20499 GCA_932066315.1 Andricus coriarius | reverse complement strand
TAAATGCGGTTCAAAATAATCGAACGCGCAGAGCACCCGACAATGGGTCGGCGAACAATGCCGATAATCCTAGAGTTCGGGGTGCTGAAAATAATTTAGATGAAAACACGACGACGAACCGGCGAAACGCCCACATTGAGTGGACGAATCAACTCAAGGATGACTTGCTAGACTGCTACGATACCAGCATTAACCTTAAAGCCATACCCGCGTGCCAAAAATATGCCAAGGCACTTGCGACATGGATGCAGAAAGCTGTCATCCTTGGGTCGCTTCGTGTGCTCAAAACACAAGAGGGTTTCGCCAGCCTGTCGTTGTGATTTCATCGTGTCCTGTGACCACCCATCTCACGGTTGTGAGACGTGACCATGAGTATGATTTACCGCGGTCCTACTGGGAGCCGGTGTCATTTTTAGATGGCAGTTGCTCCCAGTGAGACCCTGCGGTGGTTGTTTAACTTTTTTTTATTTATATATATATATATATAGTGTGTAAACTTAATTTACCCAACATAGGTTTCAAAACCTTCGAACTTTTCCCAAAATACGCAAAAAAATGGTGTTAAATGTATTATAATCTTTCCTATTTCTGTTATTATAAATATAATTTACATGAATTCTCTCTTTCTCTGATTTCTCTCATGAAAAGGGATTTTAACATCATCCTAATTGAAGTGGTGAACATATGTAATTTTATGCCGTACGTGTCTGCCCTATATAAACTGCATCACAGTCCATGCAATTAAATTTGTAAATAACACATGGTTTATGTTACTTTTCATACCTATCTTTTCCCAATTTAACAATCACATCACTCTTGAATGGAACTCTATGTGGTAAACTTAATTTACCCAACATAGATTTCAAAACCTTCGAAATTTTCCCAAAATACGGAAGAAAATATGGTGTTAAATGTATTATAATCTTCCCTATTTCTGTTATTCTGATCATTTTTTTTTTATATATAATTTATCCTATTATGTACATGATTTTCAATAAAATCTAAGGGATAATGGTTGAGAAACAGAATTTGTTTATATAGTTCAATATTTTTTCCATGAAAAACTGGATTTCACAATTTACGAGCTCTATCTATCAATTTTTTTATAACTCCTATCTTGTTTTCAATAAAGTGATTAGAGAGGAAACTAATTGTTCTTCCTGAGCAAATAATTTTACTGTGCCAGTCTGTGATAATGTGTCTTTCGTTAGTTTTATTTGAAGTCATATCTAGGAAATTTAATTTCCCTTCAGTTTCTAGTTCAACAGTAAACTATAATCTTGGGTGTATGCTGTTAAATGCATTAAAAAAAATATCAACATTATTTCTATATACACAAAGTGCTGCATCACGAGACTGATCCAATGGGAGTTCCAAATTTTGTTACCTGATTCATAAAAAATTAAGATCAGCAGTATTACAAAAAGATTTTTTGATTGAGTGCACAATTTATGGGGTTTTTTCTAAAAAGATTTTTGATATTAATAAAAAAGTAAGTTTTTATTTCAGAAACAAAAGAAATGAAGAAAAATTATATGTGAATACTGAAAATTGTGTAAAATCTCTCTTAAATTAATTATAAAAGATTGCCATGCACAGATACATAGTTTAAATGTCAATATTAAACACATTCTTGAGAAATCAAATCAACCAGTACCCTTTTTTATCATTAAAGATTGCTTTGAAAGGGAAACTAAACTGAATAATAATGCCCTTAATGATAATAGAAAACATGATCGAAATTTTTTAAGTATTCTTAAAGTGCAACGTAATGTACAAAAGCTACTTATAAACATTAACTCGGTTCTTTTCCAAGATTAGCCAGACCCCTGGTTTCTATATGTTTCTAATGTAATTATTCCAGACAGTGTTATTAACATTTTGATGTTAGGGGATGGATTAGCAGCCAATTTGGGGGAAAAAATTATATTCAATTACTTGACATTTTTAAAGATATTGAATCTAATATCACGAAAATACCTGATAATAAATTAGATGAATTTAGATCCCAATTTATGGGCTTATCAAATGATTTTATAAATAACGATAATCCACAAACTTGGTTAGAAAGTAATTAAATGATAGTTCAATTGAAACAAAAATTTTCTTAAAAAATCATCCAGAAATAATGATAACGAAATCTGCTAAAGGGAATATTACAGTAGCGATCCCTAGAGAGGTTTATATTAAATTTGTTTGCATATTTTAAATAATGAAGATACTTTTTAATTGATTCCAAATAATCCCACCAGAATACATCAAAAAGGTATTTTTAAAATTTTAGAGAGAATGCGAATTGAAAAAGGGTTGGCTAATAATATTAAAATGATGTGATATTGATGCAAATCATACTAATCTCTCGTTAGCCTATGACCTTGTAAAAGCTCATAAAACTGATTACCATTTCACACTATTATTGCCTTTTTAAATTTAATTGAGAATGTTAAAATATCTTCTGATCACATTTTTGTCTCCTTTGACGTAATAGCCATGTTTCCAAACATTCCTTATGAAATAGTTGAAATTGTCACGAAGAAAGTAATGGGATTCGATTACAATTCGTACCAAAATTCCTGAAAAAACAATTCATTGGTCCTATAAAATATGATTTCCATTCGGTATTTTTCATATTTGATAATAATTTTTATAACAGAAAAATTTGGAACTCCCATTGGATCAGTCTTCTCTCCTATTTTAGCTGAAATAGTAATGGAGGATTTAGAAATTGAATTTTTTTCAATAATTGATTTTAATCTTAATTTTTATGCAAGATGTGTTCGTGATTCAGTACATTGTGTATATAGAAATAATGTTGATATTCCTTTAAATGCATTTAACAGCATACATCCAAGATTATAGTTTACTGTTGAACTAGAAACTGAAGGGAAATTAAATTTTCTAGATATGACTTTAAATAAAACTAACGAAGGACACATTATCACAGACTGGCACAGAAAAATGATTTGCTCATGAAGAACATCTAATTTCCTCTCTAATCACTTTATTCAAAACAAGATAGGAGTTATACAAAATTTGATAGATATTGCTCCTAAATTGTCAAATCCAGTTTTTCATGGAAAATATGTTGAATTATGTAAATAAATTCTTTTTCTTAATCATTATCCCTGTGATTTTATTGAAAAGCATGTACATAATAGGACAAATTATATAAAAAAACAAAAACAATTATCAAAATAAAAGAAATAGGTAAGATTATAATACACTTAACACTATTTGTTCTTCCGTATTTTGGGAAAATTTTGAACATTTTGTAATCTATGTTGGGTACATTAATTTTACACACTATACATAGAGTTCCATTCAAGAGTGATGTGATTGTTAAATTGGGAAAAGATAGGTATGAAAAGTAAGACAAACAATGTGTTATTTACAAATTTAATTGTATGGACTGTGATGCAGTTTATATAGGGCAGACACGTACGGCATAAAATTACATATGTTCACCACTTCAAATAGGATGATGTTAAAATCCCTTTTCATGAGAGAAATCAGAGAAAGAGAGAATTCATGTAAATGCTATTTATAAATAAAGAGGTTAACAAAGCTTTTAATTTAAAAAATATCTTTCAAGATACAACAAAGTATGGGACAGGATTATTAATCAGATAAATTAATTTATTCTGCTTACTAGTAAAAAGAATTCTTTAGGGAACAATCTTTTTGTCTCCAATGATATAGAGAATTAGACTAAATTACATACCTTTTTAATAATGTTTATATATTTTTATTTAATTTTTATTTGTGAAATTTTTCATGCTTTGCTTTCATTGCAGAAAATTATTCATAAGAAAGTAGATTTCATTTTGAACTTAAATAAAATCATTCTAATGGTTATATAGTTAACTAGATGATACAAGTATGATACAAAAGACTTTGTATAGTTGATTATAGAAATGTAACGTTGTCGTGAGACGTACATTGTTCTAATTTATAGAGTCCTCTGGTCACAGTGGGCCGATCACCATATTTTATTTTTTACAGTATGGACGTTATTTCCCATGGAATTACAAGATAATGTGTTCAGAATAGTCCATTTATGTAAAAATCTGATAAAATTATGAATTTAATACTCAAATTACGTTCGATAAACGATGAAAAATCAGAATGCGATGCTACCAGGCTGTTCAAGTGCTTTAAGGGGGAGCCTGGTTTATCGAGTTGAAAATACGGTGATTTCTGGGAATTTGTTGTGAATAAGCTTGAAGAATGGATTTACACAAAACTTAAGTCATGTATAATACATTTAAAGAGTATTTGTTTAATTAAAAAAAAGTATTCGACGTGGTGTAATTGTCGCATGCCGAGTCGTGTGAAGCGCCTAGCTGATAGAGTTTTAAAACGGTGGGTGTGTTGGACGCTACAATTTTGGTCTGAAAACAAAAAACCAAGAATTATATTTTTTATTATTTGTTTCCATTGACGTATACCTAATTATGATAAGTGCAAACTTGACAAATTTATAGGAGATCAAAGTCAAAGTGTCCAATTTTTACTACCAATTTTCAATTTGTTTATGCAAAAATATTGTTTACTTAAATTTTTAAATTACAATTTTACGTATATCGACTATTTAAACAAATACAAAAGAAGATTGTTGATGGTTTTTTGGTTTCAAACTAAAATTGCAGCCTCCAACACGCCCATCCCTTTTGAAACTTCATCAGCGAGGCGTTTAACATGATTGCGCATGCGTCAATTACACCACGTCGAATATTCTTAAAAAATGAACCAAATACCTTTTAAATGTATAATAATAATAAAGTGATGACTCAAGTTTTGTGTAAATCCGCTCTTTAGTTTCTTCACAAAAAATGCCCTAAGAATCACCTTATTTTCAGCTCGATAAAGCAGACTGCCCCCTTAACCTGTAGAAAATTATACGCAGTTTCTAAAATGGGTCTTAATTTTATTCAGCAATTACGATCTATCTGCAATCATTATTATTATTAAAAACGTTATGCCGAAATTGCTCGACCCACTGTTTGCTACCCAGTGTTGATCAAATTCCGCTTATGACTGTTTGTTAGAGAGCGGATTAGTCCAATTGTGAATTTAGCTGACAAGCCAAGCTCGTCTCTCACATGCGGAGAACTCCGGTTAGACCAGCGTCAAGCGTGCGCCACCCTACTGTTTTTCTTCGTATTTAATATATATGTATTATCATTCTTTAAGAGATGTTCACTTCCTTTTTTCAATTTCTATTCCAATTCACTTTAATATAATCTAAAAACACCTCTAACTTCATTGCCATACTGTGTCCCAACCTCAATATGTACATCAACAACGTTATTCTGTCCCTTATTTTGAACAATAATCTGAAAAATGCTTATTGTGTCATATTTCCGAAATTTTAAGGAAAAAAGTATCCTTTTTGCCCATTCTTTAATTTAAGTAAATATTATTGCATGTTTAAAATCTGTCCATCGATTTTCGTTTTTTCTTCTTCATTACAGTACATATATTTTTTTGAATTAAAAGTTATAATTGAAATTTAATTATAAACACATATATATTAAGCGTATCGTTAGGGCAGTATTCTATCAAATTAACCCTTGTTTGCCACACCTCTCTGAAGTAACATTCTTGGCACATGGGGTCGTCGACGACCCCAGCGTGAAAAAATTGTTAGAAATAATGAAGTATTAAATAGTTTTACTTGAACATTTTTTTATATCTTTTGGAATACCTATTTTAAATAATCATATCGGTTATATAGCTAAATATTAAATTTAAGTAAACAAAAAAACATGGTTGAAATTGCATAAAGCTGAAAAGAGTCTGGGGTCGTTTAAAAAGTCTGGGATCGTATACGACCTCCTGTGCCAAACAAGGGTTAAACTTATAATATTTACTGCTTTTTTAGAAACGTATGTTAAATAAACGGTTCCGGAGCGGGCTGTTGATTTTTGATTATTTGATCCTTATTTTTTTGATAATTTAAATGTACGCGCTTTTTCACTGAACTTCTAACCTCAAATTAACTTCCTATACTTCGACTACAAATTGTATAATTATTTCTTGTTATACGAAATTCCCCTTTTAAATTTCATATCTTTATAAGTGATGCGACCATTTTTTATTACTTAATGTTAAATTATTAATAATGACGCGATTGCCAGTTTTTCGGTCAAGTTTGCTTTCGATTTTACAAGAACCCTTATAAACAAATTATATTTATTTATTGAATTTAAACATTCTGTGTCGTCAGATGTCCTGGTTCAGACACTTAGCAATATTTATCATAAGAATACATATTCCTAAAGGCTCAAGATTTTTGACGTAGTTTGTTTGCATAAATATTATTCGTCCTGAAGTTTCAAACGAATTGCTTCATTCGTTTTTCAAATAATTGAAAATACCCACTACCTACAGCAACTTAGGGAGGCCAATTTCCCCTACTGTTGAACAAGAGGATCGACGCCGAGCATTAGTGTTTAAAACTCTATGATATCGAATTTCTAAATCCAAAATCGAATATCGTTTACCCGGTGCGCTCGGGAAAGGTTTTCTGCACTTTTCCTCTACTTTGGTGAAAAGTCCAGTATGGGAATTAGGAATTCCACAGAATTCAGTACTTCAGGAATTACTTTTAGGCATACTCAGAGCTGGGGCATTGGGATTTTCAAAAAGTATCGAAAACACTTTTCTAACAATTCTGTGATCTTTCGTGACATCCGGCAAACTGCGCCGACCAATACGTTAACGGCCATTTAAATGTGTGACAGCGTTGTTTACAAAAGATAATCTCAAGTTTGTGTTAATCGCATTTCGGAATTGTGAGCACATGTGTGTTTCTGCGTTATTTTTTAAACTTTCCCAAAGTACTTTCCGCCATAATATGCACACTTTTACGTTCGAAGAAACCAATCATACAAAATTTGACCTAATTTTTCCTGTGCGAGATCTGCAAAGTTCTGATCCCAAGCTCAGGTCTCGCACTTCTATTATATTTGTTACTTTTTCAGACTTGTACTACTAAAAGCTACCTTTTTTTAAAGGAAAAATTGACGAAAACGTAATCATGTTCGTGAAGATTTTTTATCTTTCTTAATGAATCGGTATTAATTATCGATAACCTACTTATTAAGATATATGAATAATTATTTTCCGTTTAGTAAAACAGTTTCCAATAATAACATTGTGCCTATCAGTGCACACAAGATGATGCAAAGTTAGCAACAATCGTCCTCACTTTCTTACATCTGACTAGCAGAATGTAATAATTTAATTCGTGAAATTATAAAATAATCAAGTTCTTTATACTGATTTTTCAGTAATTTTTTTAAATGTTGTGATAGAAGTTGTTAGCAAACATCACAGTCACGGAGAATAGACGCAAAGAGACCAAAATCCTGTACATTGACTTCGCAAAAAACGAGCAGTTTTCTGTCGGATGTAGATAATGCATTGAAATGCTAGATTTTCTCGAACCCGACGCTGGTGTTCTTCATGTAGAAATGGCTGCCGTCCATGTGAATGTGTTTTTATGACAACATGTGGCTTAGCGGAAAAAAGGAAAGTTTCGTAAAAACCATTTCGGAAAGACTAATAATTCCGAGCCTTTCTGAAAGTTAGATAGATAAATGTTTCTTTTTCGGACTGCTGGTCCAGAAATATTGCCTTTCTTACACCTCCATGATTTACAGAATTTGTCTTAAAATTATTTCTTACAGACCAACATCCATCCACGCCTTATTGCTACCATAATTCTACGACCGCTCGCTCTTATCGCTTTGCCTTCTTCGCTTCGCCTCGCACGAATGTTTCTATCTTTCGCCTTGCCTCGCATTGCCAACCGCTGCCTCCGCGGTTACTATCTAATACTTATTTACTAATTCTTTACAATATTTACAATTTCGCTTATATTTACTCCCTCTCCTCTATACAATCCTCCGTCTCCATTTGTTCTTCCTTCTCTTCTTCTCCATCTCACCCAACACCCCCTTCACCTATGCGACCTGTCTCTTATCCCTTCTTTCATGCAGTAATAACTCCATGCTGATCTCACTCCATTCCACTCTCTCGCAATGCTCCAGCCAGTGTTCCACCCTTGCATACCACTTCCCGCATAATTCACACATTCTCTTCTCCCTAGGAAGCCAAAACTTATTAAAACCCTCCACGCACTCACACCTCATCCCCGCTATAAGCTCCTGACTTCCTTTCCCTCCTTTCTCACAAAAATACTGCGCTCTCTCCCTTGGCATAATCCACCCATAATTCCCATTGAACCTTGACTCTCTTATTCTCTCCTCCCCTGCTGCCTTCTCTCGCTGCATGCCGTTCTTCTTCACCACCTCATACACCTTTTTCCCCTCCTCACGCATCCTTTTCACTTCATGCCTCTGCAGCCCATTCCTTATAAAATACTTTTCTCTTTCAACCTCTATCTTCCCCTCTCCACCCCTGTTCTCCTTCTCCCACCAACACTCCCTATCCAGCTTACTTCCCCCCTCTTCTACAAATTCTTCCTCATACTTACAAGCCCGACTCCCTGTTAGAATCCCTAAATTCTTTCTCCCCGCCTCTCTACTAACAATATAATTAGGCGTATTCCTTGTCAACCCCAGTGTCCACTTTACATACTTCTCCTGTATCCTATTTACCTCCTGACGTTCCTTCCACCCCCACACCTTTACTCATGCCACACACCTGACTCATTACGACATTTGCCCTCCTCACTCTCTCTTTTATGTGACAATCCACTCCATCATTTCTCCGAAACAAGAAATCTAGGTACGCAAACTCTTTCACCTCCTGCACTGCCTTGCCCTTCCACTTCCACTCCCGTACCGTATACCTTCCACCTCCTTTCGTGAACACCATAACCTTGGACTTTTCCGCATTCATAATTTTCCTGCCTATCCCTACCTCGTTTCTTATATAGTGGCACTATTAACCCCTATCTCCACCCTCATAGGAATCCCCCCCCCTCCGTATTTTCTTCACTACCTCCTTCAGCCTCTCTGTAACCTCTTGTGTACTAAACAGCCAGGCTTCGTTCTGTACCCCGTCCAGCCCTGCTGCCTTTGACCTTCTTAACTTTATTAGCTATTTCTCCATCTCCTTGTCATTCAAATCCTACATCTCTGCCTCCCTCGTTCTTCTACTCCCATCATCTCCCTTCCGTAAATCTGAGCCCTCAAACGATTCTTTAAAAAACTCCCTCCACTTCTTGCTCCCTATCTTCTCGCTTATCCCCTACGCTTCCTAAACCCATTTATCATCTTCCACACGTTTCCCTCCGTCTTAACACTTCCCAGCTCCTCTTCCAGATCTTTCTCCTTTTTATGTTCTTTCTTCTTACACATCAATCTAAGCCCCTTCTTCATTTCTACATACTCCTCTCTTTTCTCAGTTCCCTCTTTCCACTTCTTGTACTTCCTCTTCACCTGTCTTTTTATCTTTTTACATTCCCTATCCCACCACGTCTTCACCGTTCCTTTCTTCTTTCTGAATACCTTGTTTTGCACACATCCTTTCACTTTCTCTGTCAAGTCCTCCCATATCTCTTCCACTGACTCCCCTTCAAAGCGTACCTTCCCTAACTGCTCTTGGTACTTTTCTATTGCCTCCCTTGTCCAGCTTATCCCCTCCCCCATCGACACTTCTTCCCCACCTTGCATTCCACCGCTCTCTCCCCTTATCCACAACCCTAATGGCTGATGGTCTGTTACTGCCCTTCCTTCCACTGCGAATCTCTCCGTCTCCTCCAATCCTGGCATATTCATGACTACATAGTCTATCACCGATACCCCTACCTTTCTTAAATATGTATATTCTCCCTCATCATCTCCTATAACCATAACATTCGCCACCGCCCAGCCTCTATCCTTCATCCAGTCCCTTAGAATCTCCCCCTACTTATTTATTATCTCATCCTTCGATTTCCTTTCGAAACTCTCCCCTTCCCTGTAAAGGCCCTCTTCCCTCCCCATGCTCGCATTAAAGCCCCCCCCCCCCCAAGTACCACCATACCCTTCTCTCTTTCGCCTAGCAAGTCAAGAATCCCTATTTTGGACACCGGATTCGGAAAGAGCCGGAAATTTTACGTCTGAAACTATATTTTCAAGTTTTTTTTCGTGACCTGGCTAAGGTTAATTCAAGGTCAAAAGCTAAAAAAACTGCCTGCGTAGCTGTTTATCTAAATTTGACCTTGATGTCATTTTTCAAGGTCATTTAAAGGTGAGACTGGGTTTTGAATGGAAACTTTGATTTGGACACCGGATTCAGAAAAGGGAATAATTTAACTTTAAAATGCGACAACGACCTTGACCTTAAGATCAATATCCAATGTCATTTGAAGGTCGCATTTTTTCAGTTCCAACCTTACAAATCCCAAGTCCACAAACCCTAAGATAACAAACATTATGTTTTACCGCCAGCATTAGCATTACCCGATACTCACCGCAAGGAGGTTGCTTGGTCGAATATCGAGTATCCCTTAGCCCTGAAAAGAGCTGGTTTCGTGTAAACTTACTCAATTCATGAGATGTTCAAAATTTGCACCATTTACTTCTTGACAAAGTTCGATTCATCGACGGAAATGTCTTACGGTGTTTAATAATACTTCACGTGGAATATTTAAGCACGCTGTTCTGATTCTTTGACTCATGCTTTCTCTTTTAGTAGGCCTCGTGCGGTGAACTACATCTCGTAGATAACCCCACAAATAAAAATCGGGTGGCGCAAGGTCAGCCGACCTTGACGGCCATTCAACGGGGCCTCCTCTACCTATCCACTGGCCTTGAAAAATTTCTAACGATAATAGCGTAATGTGGGGCCGCGCCATCCTGATGCAGCCACATTCTCGCACGTATGAATAGGTCGACGTCTTGAAATAAAATTGGAAGTTCGTCTCGGAGCAACTGTAAATAACTATCTCTATCGACATTACGATCAAAAAAATATGGACCTACTAAATATCCATTAACGATACCACACCAAACATTTACACTCCAGCGATGTTGGTGGTCAATCTCTTGCATCCAATGAGGATTTACCGGAGACCCATAATGAGAATTATATCGATTTAATACTCCAGTAGTTTCAAACCTAGCCTAATCACTAAAGAGCACGTAATTAAGAAAATTATTCTCATTAATTTGTTGCACTGCCCACTCACAAAATCTCATCCTGCGAAGATGATCTTCAACTAAAGCTTGGTTTGGAGTTATGTGGTATGGATGAGATCCTGCAGACCGTTAATATCTACTTGCAGTATAGTTATGCCGCCGAGCGATATTTTTCGATACTGAAACGATACCGATACGATACTCACCTTCCAGTCTCGGTTTTGTATCGCTCGTTTTCGTCTCGTATGGGAAAAATCTCGGGAAGTGCGGTCTCGTATCGGTCTCGTATCGGAATTCCGAGACAAAACGACCAGATTGAATTTTCCTCGTTCACAATAGAAGAGAGAGTAGGGCTGGCCGAGTGGCCGGCCACAGGTACCGGAACAAGGAGCTGCGAGGAGCTTATCCCTTTGGCACCAAGCTTTTTAAAAAAAGAATCATATATTCTAAAATCTAAACTCAACAGTTTGCACTGCCGAAGAAATTTCAAAATACTCACTGAGATACCGATTTGTTTTATTCAAACAAACTCAAACTTTTTTCGATCATATTTTTAAATCAAATCTTATACATGAACCCATCAAAGTTTGATGTAAACGAAAGTTTTTATTTAAATAAATTATCCTCTTAATTTTTATTTATAGATCAAGAGGCGCATAGATATTCCTAAACTCTTATTTTAAATAAAATACGTAAATCTACAATCAGCGTTTTGAAGAGTTTCAAGAAAATTCAAATATTTTATTAAGGTTTCTGTGAAAATTTTAAATGTAGGAATTTTAGACTTTTTAAAGAAATTAAAAATATTTTTGAACTTGAAAACAGTTCCCAAATTATATAAAATATTTCCTTCTAATAGTCCTGAAGTTTGAAATGTCAAACTGACTCCAACTGTTCCTTAGATTTTGGTAGAATCCTATAAAATGAAGAAATTGAAAAAAAAATAATTTTCTGGATTTATTTTCGACATAACTGAAATCTTTAAATATCATTCTAAATTTTCTGTAAAATCGTAGGAAAATTATATTAAAACTTTTAAATCAGAATGATAATACTTATTATCCTAGTTGTCATATTTCAAAATTTCCTTTTAGCTATAATGTGAGTGTTCCAAAACTTTTAACAAATAAATAGTTATCAGAAGTGTGTATTCTGTATAAAAAATGTATTTTCTCTCTCAAATCTAAAAACTTTTCCTTCTCTGAAAACGATAATTCCTTTCTTTAATAAAGACGTTTTGCGCAATACTATGTGCTTTGTACCTGCTATTTTATTTTAATATGTATAAGATATATTTTTTTTGTTAATCTTATACAATTTACTTTCCTTTGAGTTTTTTTTAATTTAATTATATTATTAATAATTCTCACCTTATTTTAAAATATGTAGAAAAATTTAATCAGAAAATTGTGAAATTTCTAATTATCAAAATAAGAAATTGAAATTTCAAGCCAAAAATCGATAAAAGCTTTCTATCCAAACTCATTCATAATTCATTTATTTAACAAACCATAACTTAAAAGTAGCAGCAAAAAACTAGAAAACCGCAATTTTTAATAAAAATGGAGTTATTACAGAAAAAATCAATTACCTATTGCCGTAAAAGGATTGTTTTCAAATATCGTTTCATCATCATTCACAATTTTTAATAACATTTTAGTTTAGGGAGCGTTCACATATTACGTAACATTAAAAGTGGGAGGGTGTTAGTGCTTCGTTACGATCTGTTATGTGGAGGGAGGGGTATTTTGACCCGATTACGTAACATTTTAAAAGTTATGAATTTTCTGCATCATCAACTTTGTATATCAAAATTTCTATATAAATAATTTTACCTCATCATACAATTTTTTCTGAATGATTCTACACAATATTTATAGAAGAGAAAATTTAAATTGTAAATGATTTTTTAATTTGCAAACTTTCTTATATTTTTACAGAGATAAGAAAAATTAAATTATGGACAAAATCTTATTTTGAAGAATTCGAAAAAAATTAGAAGTTTTTTAATTATGAAAGATTTGAGGAGATTAAATTTTTAAAGATTTCTGGGAAAATTTTAAATGATTTAGGTTTTATTTTAAAAGAATAATTTTAAGTTTTGAAGATTCCATAATTTGCGGAAAAAGAATATGGAAGACTTTTTTAGACAATTTTCTTAATTTTTCAGGATTTCAAATATTTTAAGGTAAACTGGATTTTGCAGGGTGTCAAGAGAATGAAATAATGTTCCTAAGATTCATGCGGAAATTTTAAATGATTGTTTTGCAATGAATTCTGAGAGACAATTTAAAAAGAATACAATTCTTTTTAAATTATTTTCTAAAATGTTTAAAAAGAGTGTAAAAGATTTTAAAGAAAAATTTTGCCATATTACATAATTTTAGAAAAAATGTGAGTAAGTTTTAGAGATCTTAAGAAGGTTTGAAACGATTCAAAAATAATTAAATCAGATATACAGATGTTTAAGAATTTTACAAGGTTTTACGAAAATGAATAAAAACTTCTTTAAGGTTTTTAGGAAAAATTGAAAGAATTTTTTATTTCGTAAAATTAATTTTAAGAGATTTTAAGGCCATTTTTTTCATTTGCAGAATTTAAAAAAGAATCAGGAAAAATTTAAATAATTTTTAAAGATTAGAAGGTTTAGAAGGTCTGACACGATTGAAAATTTTGTTTCTTTATATATGTGTAAACATTCTAAATCATTTTTATTTTTAAAAATGAAATTTATGAAAAAAGTAAAAGAGATTTTTAAACATATCAAACGATTTCTTGAAATTTCGAAAAAAAATGTAGAAGATTTTAAAGAAAAATGTTTCAATTTGGTAAGATTGAAAAATAAAACGAATAAATTCAAGAAATATTTAGTACAATAATTGACGAGATTCAAAAAGAATGTTAAACTTTAAATAAAAAATTAAAAGATTATAAGGGAATTTGTTTACATTTTGAATGATTTTTCAAAATTTTTAGAAAAATTCGAGTCAGTTAAGAATATTTTAAAAAAATTCTCAATTCTCAGAATTTAATTTCAATTTGACTTTAAGTTAACTGTTCAAAAACTTTTAACGAATAAATTGTTATTTGAAATTTGTATTTTATATTATGATTAATATTATTTTGTATTCTTGATGGTATTGGAAAAAAGTTTGAAAATGGTGAATTTTAATTAGCATGATTGAAAAAAAATATTGAAAAAGCATTCAGTGTTGCATCACAATATTGTTTTATTTATTTCTGGACAATACTTCATCTTTAAAAACCCTTTTTTTTATTTAGAAAACTCCCGTATTAATATTTCTTGATATATATATTCTCTTATGTTTTTAGAATTTTTAGCCAAAACATGTCTGTCATACAGTGATAACAGGATTTAGTAAAATATTGAAAATTCGATTTTTATCGCTATCCAAAGCTGATTTTGAAAAGCCGTGAAATTTTAATTTCCTAATTCTCGATCGTTTTTCATGAAATTAGCTACGTTTTGGACATCAAACTTCATTTACCCGTATGCACAAGATTCATATCTCGGGAGCATTTTTTCCGTTTTATTTCTAACTGAAACGTTACCTATATTTATCGCAATGTGCAGTCGAGCCTGCTCCAATTTTAGGTTAGTGTCACTTTGAGATTGTCAACTTCAACATTCACATGATCTGACGTGGATAAGTTTTCGTTATAATAAAGCTGTTTTGACCGAAATTAAGCACTACTTTAGCTCGGAATTATATGCTTTCTTTATCTTTTAATGATTATTTCGATTTTACAGGATCTTTTCCCGTTATTTCGAAAAATTCCTATGTTGTTTATACCGTTCTGTACTTTTATATAATATACCTTTTACTATAATTAAAAATTGTATTTTCATATTGAGACACCACATATCCCGTTTTTGTAATTTTAAAAGTTTATCGAACATTTTTGGAAAAATTCGAGTTAATTTAAAAGACGTGTAGGAATTTTAGAAGTTTTATAGCTCAAAAATCTAAAAGGAAATGTGTGCTTTGAATTCTTAACGTTCTAATAAACAACATTTTTTATTAATTTCTTTCTAATCTATTAAACTTCCGAAAAGGGTGGACCTCCGATTTTCTTCGAGCTCCGTATACTTATGTATTTTGATGCGCTTATTACGAATATGATAGTGAAAATTGGCGCAAATTTGATTTTCATGGCTCTTTGGTAATTTCGTTGACATTCACCTAAAACAAGCAGAATGTCAACAATTTCGTTAGCAGTGTAGTCCGCCATTTTCTTGAAATGATTACTTTTAAAGTTAATTCAAGATAGTTAACGAGACATACGATGGGAAGAACTAAAGTTTAAAAAAATGGGATAAGTTTCTTCCAAAAACGACTTTTTACATTTGAAAATTACAGTTAACAAGTTTATAAGACAAAGAGATACGTGCATAATTTCTAAAGTGAAGAAATGTGGATAATTGCACTTGATAAAACAAATTTAATACTCCGTAAAATTAAATATTATCTGAACATCATAAGTCCACACTGAATCACCTCAACCATGCATTATTAATAAAGCTATTCTGTCCCGCTCAGAAAGATGAACATACGACATGATTTTTATCAGAAAACGCGTTGCGTATGCACAGAAAATATAAAACGATCGCAGAAATCGTCATTAGTTTGTCAGGCACCCCAAAGGGAACATAATTTACTACGTCCACGTCGTACGTGTATTCAATTTCTTTTTTAATTTAGTTCTTCCCATCGTATGTATCGTTAACAGTCTTGAATTAACTTTAAAAGTAATCATTTCAAAAATACAGCGGACTGCGCTGCTAACGAAATTGTTGACATTCTGCTTGTTTTAGGTGAATGCCAACGAAGTTACCGAAGAGCTGCTGCATTGCATCGTTAACGATTCCCTAAACGACAACATCCTAATCATGGTGTAATACGCAATACTGAGATTCGTAGTCGTCGAGGAAATTTTCTTCGACTAAGGAGGAGACGAAATGAATAAGATCATCAAAATAATCCTCTATTTATTGCTGTACTAGCCATGGTTCATTCAGATTCCTACATAAGTTTACGGGAAATTAAAAGAAATTTGGGTGTTCCTAGAGCTACTGAAAGTAGATATTTACGGTCTGCAGGGTCTCATCCATATCATGAAACGGTCACCTTTGGTCGACGCCTGAGAGCAGGCCACACGAACTCGCAGGATGATCCCTATACAGCGGTAGCCATCCGACAGGCGATAATAGTTCCGGGTAGCGAAGCCAGGAGGCGTAGAATCCGTTCTCCCGCGACCTACCTCAACCGTAGGGCGTATAAGAAGGGAGGCGAGGTGCAAATCGAGACTCTCGAGTCGACCACGGGAAACCGAAGTCGAATCTCGAGTGGACTACGGGAAACCGAAGTCCACATCCGGACTACCCATCCGAGTAAGCTGCGAGGCTTCACGCTCTGGAAGGATATAGGTCCGTAGTTTTTCTATTCTGGGTACGCTGTACCAGGCTCCGGAATTATCGTCTAGGGTACGCCGCCTAGGCCCCTGTATCATTTTTGTTTCTTTTTACTTGGGCACGCCATACCGGCTCCAAGTTTGTATCTTTTGATTTTTGATAAATACTGTTTATTGTGTTACTAACGCTGGGTACGCTGCTCCAGGCTCCAGATTTTCTTACAGGCATCGTTTTCTGGGTACGCTGAACCAGGCTCCAGATACTTTTTTGTCAACCTTTTATTTTGTCTTGGGTACGCTGTTCCAGGCTCCAGACTTCTGACTTTTTGTTTTATCCGGGCACGCTGCAACAGACTCCGGAGAAAGATTACCTCTTTTTTATTTCAGACCGCGATACGGCTTACGCTCTGCAAGGTGCCTAGATGCATAGATTTAGAGTCCACGCGGTACAACTAAGACAGTGCAACCGCAGTATTAGGACGCTCTTAGGGATGTGAAACCGTGATTTACCAGGCTTATCCATGCGTGAAATGTAGGCATATGAAACTATGTAAGACTGAATAATTACAACCACCGAGACTGATAGCCTTTAAGGAATACTCGCGAAGATAAGTTATAAAACTAGGATTATTCATGCGTGATAGAACATCTTATGAAAGAACATAAGACTGAATAGATTGTAACTACGACGACGGATAGTCTGTGAAAAATCAAAGTTATGAGATTAACTTGAAATTGAATAAATATTAATTTATGATTAATTTGTGCATACTTCAATCTATCTTCTCCTTTCTGGGTCTTGACTAATTTTACCAGGGCTTAGGGCTAGGTAAAATAAAATAAAATATGATAAAAAACGAACTCTTTCAATCACATAACTCTAAACCAAGCTTTAGATGAAGAAGATCATCTTCGCAGGTTGAGATTTTATGAGTGGGCAATGCAACAAATTAATAATGAGAATAATTTTTTTAATTACGTGCTCTTCAGTGATGAGGCTAGGTTTGATAAAATTGAAATAGATGTCGAGGTGCATGGAGCACCCAAAAACTTAGATCACTCCCAGCTTGGTGTTAAAATCAGCGCTAACCAAACTATGAGAATTTTAACAATGCTCAATTTGGTGTAATGAATTTGCTTCTGAAAGAGAGTCCCCAAAGAAAAGTTATGATGTTGAATGTGATAAGAGACCTCGCGGACGCTCATTTAAAGGCCAGCACTTCTGGACCTAGTAGTGCTGCGGTGCTTCACTTTGGAGACTGCGAGATCGCATCTTAAAGGAGGAGCGTGTTACTGGTTCAAAGTTCATTCCAAAACAGTAAAATCCTGGAATGAATTGCAAACCTTTTTTTTTTGGAAAAAAATTTTTAAATACAGAAAGTACTACCGTAAAATGGAAGAAAATAGCGAGCGTTCACAACGTAAAGATAAATCTTCTACGGTATATTTTCACGAAAAAGTAAAGTTATGTCATGACGTGTCCTTTAAGGACACGAAGGAGCAAGTATTGGTGGGGTTATTGTTCCGAGACTGGTGTGCGTCTGTAGCTTCGAAGGACCAGCAGAAGAGAAAAAGTCCGAAACTGAAGTACGCAAACCTGTGAAAGAGAAAAAGTTTGAGTCGGAGGAACGTAAACCTAACCGTCGTCCACTGTATGTCATATATCGAAAGACTGTTCGGACCCCTGTACGTAATTAAAATGTTTAAAGTGGAATGGAAGCGGTGACATGCAGAGGCACAGCATTGTCCCGACTGTGAATAGGAAACCGGAAGTGAATTTAATGAGTGACGATCGCGATCCAACGATTCAAAAATATATCGAGAAAGCTTCAGTTAACGGAGGCATATTCTATTAATTTCATCAGTGTATCCAGTGTGGGAAACTAGCATGTTCTCCTAATTTTCAATTTAAATAACACCGAGAAAGAAATCATCGAAGGAGGAAGAATCGCAAACGGTGAATTATCTGAAGTTTCCACCACGAAATCAGTTGTTTGTAGAGAACCAATCACGTTAGGAGATTTTCACATCGGAAATTACAAAATCAAAGAACATTTAGAATACCCTGTAAGTGTGATAAATGAGTATCGCGATACAATGTCACAAAATAATACGCCCATGTATTATCCCCCATGTACTCTCGTCTCTCTTTCGTTTTCTACTTTGAAATGCTTGCGGTATATTTTCCATTGGAATACAAAACGAAAAATCGACATTTTGTTATTAAATCACTTTTATTTGGCAAAAAATATTTAAATTAGATTTAACATAATCTCTACACTCAGATGTGCAACATCCAGTGAAGAGTTTAAGACAAACTGATCTGTTTTAATTTTAATATAGATTTAGACAAAGTGTAGAGAACGTGTGCATAGCTTTGTTTACAAAACGAATGTTCAAACTCGCTTACGAGTAAAGCCGAATGCAGGTGTAAACATTATGTGTACATAAGAGAATCGAACGTTTGAATCAAATAAACCAGAAAAATGCATTAAAAATTGAACAAAATTCAGTAGTGTTTTCTCAACTTACTTTCGTTACATTCTTATTGGCTAAAAAATTTTAATTAATAAATTAATTAAATATTTTGATGTGAAACTTTTCAAAAAACTGTATCACAGTTTTCTCCGAATTTTTGTCGTGAGAAGTCTTCGCTTGCTCAAAATTCCCTCGATAAACAAAACGCTGGAAGTTACGAAAGTCCAATTCACGCTGAACATCTTAAAAAATTAATAACAATTTTGTTTAAATACGTTCTTGATTCCTGTTACTCTATCAATTAAAGGATACCCTAAAGCACATGTCCTTAAAATTTAATTGAAAAATTCCAAAAACTGACGAACAGAGCACAAGTTCAAATGAAAAACGGATTAAAATCGATTTTTTTAAATTATTAACACTTGAAAGTTACTCTAAAAATGTTTTTCAATGAAAAAAGTAGTGTATAAGTGTCAAAAAACATAATTTTTCTACTCCTTGTAAACACACAGTTTGGTACAGCTGCCCTGCTATTAATAATAATATGTGACAGTAATAACAGGTGGCACCAGTGCTAAGAAATGGACAAAACGCGCTGTCCCAACCGATACAGTGTTCCAACCTGTACGAAACTCCCCTACTTTTGCTTCCTCATAGAGGGATGTTTGTAATGACCTAAATTTTCAAGTATAATTTTTTGACATATTTAGATATAATTTGACCCTAGGAGATCGAAAATAAAATTTAAAAAAAATTTCCTTTTGTTTAACTTTTATCTGTTCACTATATCTCGAAAAGTGATTTAAAAATAAAAATTTTATTTTGTCTATATGAGATACATTTTTTTGATGTTCAAAATACAACAATACGATATCTAGTGTATTTGTTCGCGTCTCTGAGACGCATCAATCGACCTATTGTTGAAACTTTTATGACCTACCAGTACCGACTTATGAAGTTTCAAAAAATGGTTTATTTTGTTCATATGAGATAAAATTGTTTGGTATTCAAAATACGACAATATTACATGTAAAATATTTGTTCGCGTCCTTGAGACGCATCGATTGACCTACACTGTTAAAAAAATCTGTACTAGATTTGGTATAAATTTAATGGAAGCAAGAATGCACAACATGAAATTAAATTTAGTATACCAACGTACAGTAAATTTAGTATATACATATACTGAATTTAGTATGCACGTATATGAAATTTAGTATACGCGTATACTTAATTCAGTATACATGTATACCAAATTTAGTATACGCATATACTAAATTCAGTATACGCGTTCCGTTTCGCGTGGGTTCCGTCTTCATCATCTGTAAATATGATCAGATGCAAACTGAAATTAAAGAACAAATTTTTAATTTTCAAATAATCATATCGTTAAGCTACATTTACAGTAATAAATTGAACATACCTTTTAAAGAGAAGACTTCGCAGAGCCTCGCAGACAAAAGCCGAACCTTTTAGCATTACCAAGAACTCA
>CAKNWT010312648.1:0-10456 GCA_932066315.1 Andricus coriarius | reverse complement strand
ATGTTTCAGACAAAAGTTGGAGGGGGTAATGGGGGACATCTACGGGTACCAATGACTTTGACCTTGAACTCGGGTTTGAAGGTTATTCCAAGGTCAGAGTCATTTTTTAAAATGGAACCACTTATTTTTGACTCCGGATTTGAAAAGAGCGGGAAATTTTACGTTCAAAATTATATTTTTATCAAGGTCTTTGGTGAGGTTAAATTGTTGGGTTATTGGGCTACTGGGTTGTTGAGTTTTTGGCTTATTAATTTTTTCGGATCCAGATTTCAAAACCAGAGGCGCCGTTTTCAACGTGCATTCCAAGCTTATATCAGTTTTTTAACGTTTTCCTCAAATTTGACCTTTATTTGACCTTACCAAAGACCTTGATAAAAATATCATTTTGAACGTAAAATTTCCCGCTCTTTTCAAATCCGGAGTCAAAAATAAGTGGTTCCATTAAAAAAAATGACTGACCTTGAAATAACCTTCAAATCGATTTCAAGGTCAAGCTCATTGGTACCCGTAGATGTCCCCCATTATCCCCTCCAACTTTTGTCTTAAACATTTTTTCGTATCTGCACAAGCATCTGAGATATTATCCACTATAGATTAAAATGGCCCACCTTGTATATATATAATTCAAAAATAAGGTTAAGCAACCACCGCAGGGTCTCACTGGGAGCAACTGTCATCTGAAAAATGACACCGGCTCCCAGTAGGACCGCGGTAAATCACATTCATGGCCACGTCTCACAACCGTGAGATGGGTGGTCAGAGGACACGATGAAATCAAAACGACAGGCCGGTGAAACCCTCGTGTGTTTTGAGGACACGAAGCGACCCAAGGATGACAGCTTTCTGCATTCAGTTCGCAAGTGGCTTGGCATATTTTTGGCACGCGGGTATGGCTTTAAGGTTACGAAGCAGTGATAGCTTGGCACCTCCAAGAGCACCCATAACAAGGACATTAACTTGTACCGAATATTTTGGGTACAGCTTTTGCAGCTCCCTTTTAAGGTCTTGATACCTCTCCTCCTTTTCTTTCTTCTTGGCAGTGATGTTGTATTCAGACGGTGCCGAGAATTCGATCACGAATATAGTTCGTTTCTCGAAGTCTTGGAGAACAATGTCAGGCCTCGAGTGTGCAAGGGAGACTGCTGTCTGATAATCGTAGTTCTAAAAAATTTGGTACTTCTCGTTTTGGACAAATGATTATATCCCTCTTGGGGCGTTCGGCAGGGCAGGGTCGCGGCAAACACTGTAAGTGCGACGAAGATCGCAATAAAGCACTCTTAGGGCCGCATTATGTCTGTAGATGTTCATGACACGCTCTGCACCTATCGCTCGGAACTTCTTGACATAAAATGCGGTCACGGTATGCTAAGGTGGAAATGACACCGCCCTGGCATGCGAAAATGAAACCCTCTGTACTTGAATTAAGCCCTGATGATCTGAGGAAATCAAAAGTATGCTCCTTCGACAAGTACTATTTTTGTACATTTCTGTGAAAATTTCCGTGCATTTTCTTGTCGAGTAGCTCTTGATGGAATTTTTGAACTTCCGCTTTCTTCACTTCGGCTTTCAGAAGTGAAGCATCTAGATGGAGCAATACACTTTCCTCACTTTTGATGTTAAAATTCAGGCCAAGGGTCTCGGGCGCTTGCTCCGAGGCTTTGTAAAGGAACGCTCCTTCACCAATCATCTCGTGGTTCCTGACCATTTTTAGGAGAGGATCTCTGCCATTAGTAACGATGTATGCTGTACTTAGAATAATTCGGTTATGAAGATACTGGAGATTCAGAAGATCGCGTCTGCCTTGACGGCGTGAAATCTATGATCTTGGAACTGAAGAATTGATATGCAAACTTTTATACATATGCATGATCTTACGTGTGGTGATCTCAAGGGTCATAGGCTTGTTCCTCGTCCATTGAGCCACCCCAAACGAGTAGAGTAGAACCGGGACGGCAAGCATGTTAGTCGCAGATACCTTGTTCAACGCCGACAGATTGGAAGACCAAATCTGTCGAAGAAGATGCTTGTATCTGCTTCGGAGAGACTCCTGCACTGATTTTACGTCCTGAATGCGGCTTTGAGGCATGCCCAGGTATGTATAGGTATCTCCAGTGTTAAGTTGTCTGATAACTCTTATATTATCACAAGTTCAGGGTCCTTGGGAACGCCATGCATTCTTTACTTTCTTCAGATGAATTTTGGTACATTTACCCAATCCACAGTCCATCCCAATCTCTCCTATGTACTTATTGACGATATTTATGGCAGTTTGAAGTTTGATTTTACCAGAGGCTTCAGGTCATCCATATAAAATACATGAGTGACCTTATGCTCGCGCTGGTTAGTGTCGCCACAGAGGTATCCAAAAGAATTTCGCAGTGCGAGAGATAGAGGCAGAAGTGTGATGTAAAGAAGTAAAGGGCTCATGGTATCGCCCTGAAAGACGCCCCTCTGGAAGGTGGCGTCGTTCGTTGTCACACGATAATTTTCAGATGACATAGTAAATTTAGTTTTTCAAAGAGGCATCAATCTCTCTATGCATCTCACTATGTGTGGATCCACCTTCAAGCTTTCCAACAGATAGATGATGAGTCTATGAGAGGCTGAATCGTAAGCTTCCGGGTAATTAATCCAGCCCATTGACAGGACGCGCTGATGGGCTGCCGCGTCTTTACAGAGACACCTGTCAATCAGCAGGTTCTCTCGATAGGCTGCTACACATTTTTTCGAACCACGTTGTTCGTACATCTCACGCCACACCCGCTGAATTCTTCGAACAATCCTGTTTAGGACAGCTGTAAAGATCTTATACAGTGTGTTCAAATAAGTTATTGGCCTGTAATTCTCTGGGTTGGACAAGTTGCCTTTTTCGGTAGGAGCATAGTGCGTCCTAACACCATACACTGCGGAATGGGCGTCTCCGACTTGAAATACGAGGTGAATATGCGGGCCAAATGTTGGTGTGTAGAAGTTAACTTCTTCAGTGAGTGATTCAAGATTCTCAGTTCTTATGCGAACTTTCGAAACCTTTCCGTGAACGGTCTACCAGATGCTATGTAGTCAATCACACATTGAACACGGGACGCATTTTGTCTTGCCCATCCAATCTTCTTGTTCAGTTGATGCAAGCGTCTTTTGGTCTTTTGATCCATCGTCGGTTTGAGCCTTCGATTTAAATCAGCCAAAGCTCTCGCAGCACCATAAACTGAGCAATTGATGGTCCAGAGGTCGGACTCTTGCGAGATTTCTCCACGAAGGGAGGCGTCCATTTCAGCCAGATCTTGGGGCTTAGGAGTAACTTGCATGTTAATGTTCCTTTTTGTTCTGAAATCGTTATCATCTCTCAGGAGGTGCCTGCTTTCCGCTGTTGGTCTTAATTTCGTTTCCTCATCTTCGGCTGCAGCTTGATCAAGCAGCGGTTGGAGAAGCGCTCCGCGTACATATCCATTTTTGCAGAGGTAGGCACGTTGATTTCGCAATGATTGAATCGAAACGTGCTGAAGCTCTGGGTGTTTCTGGCACCACAGAGTGTGCATACGCGCCATAAAGCCACGGTGAACAAGGGTAATGCTGGCTTCGTAACAGGCTAGCAAGTCATCCTTGATTTGATTCGTCCACTCAATGTGGGCGTTTCGCCGGTTCGTCGTCCTTTTTCCATCTAAATTATTTTCAGCACACAGGACTCTGAGATGATCGGCATTGTTTGCTGACCCATTGTCAGGTGCTCTGCGCGTTCGATCGTTTTGATCCGCATCTACAACTTTTTGGTGTTTTGTTCGTGTCATTGTTGTTCCCACGAGCAGCTGGGGAAAGGGTTCGTCCTCACCCAGGTGCCATTCAGCTTTCGGCACGGTTGTTACGTCTCTGCTTAGGGGTTATTCCTTCGGGACCATCCCTGGACAATTGTCCGCGACTGCTTATTAATTATTGTAACCATATTCAGCAGAAACCCTTGGTACACGGACCCTCTATCCGCAACCCGAGGACGCGTTCGGTGGTTTTGTCATAGGCCCTTCAGTTCTATTACAAAGGAATCGAAGCATCCGTTGCTACAGGGACCCTCTCTCCGCAACCCGAGGACGCGTTCGGTGGCTTTGTCATAGGCCCATCAGTTCTATTCCAAAGGAATCGAAAAATATATATGACATATATAAGCCGAGGCGTAACAACCGTGCCGAAAGCTGAATGTATGCAGCCTTATCCTTGCACGTGGGGCTCTACAAGGATGGACTAACCCTTTCCCTAGCTGCTCGTGGGAACAATAATGACACCGCCAAAACACCAAAAAGTTGTAAATGCGGTTCAATACGATCGAACGTGCAGAGCAACCGACAATGGGTCGGCGAACAATGCCGATAATCCTAGAGTTCGGGGTGCTGAAAATAATATAAATAAAAACACGACGACGAACCGGCAAAGCGCCCACATTGAGTGGACGAATCAACTCAAGGATGACTTGCTAAACTGCTACGATGCCAGCATTATCCCTGTTCACCGAGGCTTTATGGCGCGTATGCATACTCTGTGGTGCCAAAAACACCCAGACCTTCAACACGTTTCGATTCAATCGTTGCGAAATCAACGTGCCTACCTTTGGAAAAATGGATATGTACGCGGAACCCTTCCCCAACCGTTGCTTGATCAAGCTGCAGCCGAATATGAGGAAGCGACATTAAGACCAACCGCGGATAGCAGGCACCTTCTGAGAGATGATCACGATTTCAGGACAAGAAGGAACATTAACATGCAAGTTCCTCTTAAGCCCCAAGATCTGGCTGAAATGGATGCCTCCCTTCGTGGAGAAATCTCGCAAGAATCCAACCTCTGGACCATCAATTGCTCAGTTGATGGTGCTGCGAGAGCTTTGGCTGATTCAAATCGAAGGCTCAAACCTGCGATGGATCAAAAGACCAAAAGACTCTTATATCAACTGAACAAGAAGATTGGATGGGCAAGACAGAATGCGTCCTGTGTTCAATGTGTGATTGACTACATAACATCTGTTAGACCGTTCACGGAAAGGGTTCGAAAGTTCGCCCAAGAATTGAGGATCTTGAGTCACACACTAAACAAGTCAAAGCTGCTGACAATCAAGCAGCATATTGTTGACAAAATACTCCTGTTATCTGACGCAAGGAGGAGAATACAGAAGAGGGAGAGATGGATCAGGGAGAATCAACAGTTTCTCGCTGACCCATCTCGCCTGTTCAATGATCACCCTGTTTCTGTCAAAAATCGGCCCAAGCCCAACGAGGTAGAAAATTTTTGGAGAGAGGTATAGAAGATCCCGAAAACACTAAAGTTAAAAGAAAATACTGACAATATCATCCGCTGCAAGGAGGTTTGCGACAACCTCATAATATCTGAGGAGGACTGTCCATCAATCACTGCGGAAGGGGTGAAAAAAGCACTTGAAGGAACGGAGAGCTTTTTCGGTGCTGGACCAGATTGTATCAAGAACTTTTGGTGGAAGAAGTTAACTTCTACACACCAACATTTGGCCCGCATGTTCACCTCGTATTTCAAGTCGGAGACGCCCATTCCGCAGTGTATGGTGTTAGGATGCACTATACTCCTACCGAAAAAGGCGTCTTGTCCAACCCAGAGAATTACAGCCCAATAACTGGTTTGAACACACTGTATAAGATCTTTACAGTGGTCCTAAACAACAGGATTGTTCGGCGAATTGAGCCTGTGTGGCGTGAGATGTACGAACAACGCGGCTCAAGGAAAGACGGAGCAGGATGTCGGGGGTTGCTCATCGATAGATGTGTCTGTAAAGACGTAGCATCCTAACAGTGCTACCTATTCATGGCCTGGATTGACTACCGGAAAGCTTTCGATTCAACCTCCCATAGACTTATCATCTATCTATTGGAAAGCTTAAAGGTTCATCCACACAACTAACAACGTCACCTTTCAGAGAGGAGATTGGAATGGAGTTTGGGTTAGAAAAATGCGTCAAGGTTCATTTGAGGCGAGGACAACGTAATGGCATCCCGGAAGACCCTGAGCTCGTCGATAGAGGCTCTATACGACACCTTGGCGCTGGCGAGACCTATACTTACCTACGCGTGTTACAAAGCCGCATTCTGCATCGAACATGATTGCCGTCCCGGTAGTGCTCTATTTATTTGGAGTGTTTCCATGGACGAAGGACGAGCTCAGATCCCTCGATATCGGGTAACGAAAGGAAATGCACATGAACAAAAGCATGCACCTTCAGTCGTCTGTTCCGCGACTTTACATCTCACGCCGTCAAGGTGGTCGCGGAATACTGAATCCTGAATGTCTTCACAACAGGATTATTCTGGGTGAAGCACATGTAGTCATGGATGAGACCCTCTTCTTAAGAGGGGCAGGAAACACGAAAAAGTGGGCAAAGGAGTGTTTCTGTACAAAGAAGCGGAGGAGGCTGCTGAAACAGTTGGCCTTGGCCTCAATATCAGGGGTGAGCATAATGCATCAAACATTACACATCCGCACCAAAAAAAATAAGTTTCGTGATCTGGGGACCCGACATATGTTTTCCTATGTATTTCGACGCGCTGAATCTGAATCCGCCATCAGAATTGGTCCAACGGGTCTTCGTTGGATTCTAACCTCAAAAAGCACCTTAAAATCGCTAAAAATGGCCCGTTTTTCTAGTACAAAATGGAACCAGACACATATTGATTCATTTTTAGGGTGGCTGAGTCTATTCAGACTATTTGACGAGCTAACCAGGTAAAAATTAATTCATAATCTCAAAAACGTCAAACATAAGCTCAAAGAATACCTGATATCCATGGAAATGAGATTTTTTTGTGTGCTGAAACTGAATCCTCACCACATTCCTATACGTTCTCGGGGTATCCGAGTCCAATGTTACGGTTTCGTGAAACCTACTAGTTACAATATATTTCGAATCTCAAGACAGATCGTGATATGCCTGAAGTCTTTTTTCATGTAGCATAAGACTCCCCATTAATCAAGTTACCCATTGATGAAGAGCTACGGTCGCATGATGACGACGTCGGAGGGTCCGGTTTCCCACCCTGACCAGACGCTGATACTTGGCTAATCCGTGCATCGTAAAACACTTTTTACCTGTGCCTGCCATGACGCCATGAACGCTATTTAACAAGGTACGACGGAGTAATAATAAGGAGACCGATCTCCGTACATGCGTTCTGACTGCGGAAATCGCACCTTCATTGCCAAGCTCAGACGTTTCGAATCAGCACTATAGCCAGTCAGGCATGCGCACTGTCATCTGCTATCTTCTTTTCTCCCGCGAGAAGTGTGCGAGTGGCGCTAACTCGTTGATTAGTCGGGAGAAAAGGAGATAGCAGATGACAGTGCGCATGCCCGACTGGCTATAGTGCTGATTCAAAATCGTCAAAGCTTGGAAATAAAGGTGCAATTGCCGCAGTCGGAACGCATGTACGGATATCGGTGTCCTTATTATTACCCCGCGGTCCCTGGGTAAACAGCTTTCAAGGCGTCATGGCAGGCAGATATTAAACGTGCTTTACGATGCAGGGATTAGCCCAGTATCGGCGTCTGATTAGGGTGGGAAAGCGGACCGTCCGAAGTCGTCATCATGCGACCGTAGCTCTTCATCAATGGGTAACTTGATTAATGGGGAGTCTTATGCTACAAGAAAAAGACTTCAGGCATATCACGATAGGAATGTGATGTGGTTCCAGTGTCAGCGCACAAAAAATGTCATTTCTATGGATTTGAGGTATTCTTCAAGGTTATGTTTGACGGTTTTGACGTTATGAATTAATTTAAACCGGGTTAGCTCGTAAAATAGTCTGAATAGACTCAACTACCCTAAAAACGCATCAATAGGTGTCTGGTTCGATTTTGTACAATAAAAACGGGCCATTCTAGCGATTTCAAGGTGTTTTTTGAGGTTAGGGTCCAACCAGGACCGGTTGGACAAATTATAACATCGGATTCGGATTCAGCGCGTCAAAATACATAGGAAAACATATGTCGCGTCCCTCGATCACGACACTTTTTTTTTGTGGCTGTGTTATCCATCTCGAGTTCTCACTCCTGAAGGCCTGAATCAAGAAAGCACAGGAGAAAAACTTCCGTGAAAAGCTCCCCGACAGGAGGATGCACGACAACTTCCACAGAAATCTGAAGCTTTAGTCGATGTCGTATGAGCTAACATTTGCTTTCCTTAAATCTCTCGGATTGAAGTCGGGCACGGAGTTTTTTGTTTGCGCATGCCAAGACGGTGTCATTTCAACTTTAGCATACCGACGCCACATTTTGAGCCAAGACATTCTCGATGATAGCTGCAGAGCGTGTCATACACACCTCAAGCACCTAGGATTGATACTATCTAGTTTTCTAACTCACGCGGGAACGACGTACATCCAAAGGCACAGTTCGGCACTAAGAGTGCTTTATTACCATCTCTGTCACTCTTACGGCATTAGCCCTAATACCGCTCCGCCAAACGCTCCTAGCGAAATAGAGTCAATTGTCGAAAATAAGAAGTGCCGCATATACTGCAACTTGATATTCTCGACAATTGTTTCTGTCGTCAACTCGAGGCTTGACATAGTTCTCCTTGACTTCGAGAAACGAGCCATGTTCGTTGTCGAACTTTCGGCACCACCCGACAAGAACATCACAGCCAAAGAGAATGAAAAGAAAGGTGTGATAGTTATACCCGGAATATTCTGTCAAGCTATTCGTCCTGATCATCGGTGCTCTTGGAGGTGTCAAGCTTTCACTGGTTAATAGCATGTAAAGCATCCCTGAGTGTCAACGAAATGCTAAGACACTTGCTAGGAAAATTTAGAAGGCGGTCGTCCTTGGGTCGCTCCGTGTCCTCAGGATACATGAGACTTCAGCCGGATCGTCGTATTAAGTCCATCGCAAACTGTAATAACCTATCTCACGGTCGAGAGAGGTGGTTACAGCTGAAACGTTACCGCGATTTCGCCGGGGGCGGGTGCTTATGACAAACTTTTAATTTTCATTCTAAATCGGCATTCATTCTCAATCGGGCACCCCATGCTGCCCAAACCGGTTGAACTTTAAACAGTCGTGTTTGGACTTACATTTAGAAAATTTAATCTAGTTTTTAAAATCAATGGGCACCTTTAAAAATTAAAGTGGCGGAATAAATATCACGCCGAGAGTCCGAAAAACAAAAATTGTATTTCTTGTGAAAAAGTTATTATATGAAAGTTTGTATTCAAAATACTTTTTTTGGGCCTAAACTCTACATTTACATAGGTACTTTGATAAGCCACATGCCACTTTGCCAAATTAAAAATGGCGGATCCAACATGGCGGCTGCTTGTCAACGATCCAGTGTTAAGTAACTCAGGTTATTTTTATCGGCTTGAAAACGATTACTCGCGGGTTTTCGAGGTCGTTGATTACGAATCTATAATGAAAATAATAAAATGCAGAATGGCGGATGCAATATGGAGAATGTACCACAGACAATCCAGCTTTTAGTAAATAAAATGGCTCAAAGCAATTTGTAAATTATTACTCGGCCGTTTTGGAGTACAATGCGACTGTGTACGGTAAAAGTGCTTCTTATGATATTGGGGCTTTATTCAAAAGAGGAGCAGCTCTAAATACTCTCCTATGTAAGCCGGCTAAAGCCATTCTAACTGCTCGAAAACTTTTTTAATGTACTCCAATGCTCCTCATTGTTCCAAACTTTTATATTTGGTATAGATAAACTGAATATTGATTAGTAGCCAAGAAATGCAACGAATCCCACACACAAATGTTTGCGAAAACCAAGTTTGGGGTTTCAAAACAGGGAATTATCGGCTTACGAGATGATAGAGTTCGGAGTTGGTGCATTGAGAATCCAAATGTTTTGTTCATTTTCTGATTATATCTGCCATATTGAATCCGCTCTTTGGTATTATGGTATTCTCGTTACAGATTCATAATCAGCGAACTCGAAAACTCCCTTGTAATTATTTGCAAGCTGATTAGAGTAATCTGACAAGGGGAGTGCGCGTAACGGGGAACACGGATTTGAATCATCTTTTGTGAGTGAAGAGAGCTTAATTTGAGATGAAAAAAGATCAAAGCATTTGCTTAGATAGAAAGCGGTTCAAGAAAAAACAAGGGCAAGCGCCGATAGAGTAATGGTCTGGGTTCTAGGCTACAGAGTCTGCTGTAATGCGCTCTCGCCCTCGTTCATTTTTCAAAATTCTGTTTGTTACTAATTCTTTTTTTTAAATAGTTCAACAGTAAATATTTAAAAAAATATACTTTAATGATAGAAAAATGATTATTTTGGACACCAACATTTTTTATCAATAAGTTTATGTGTGTAGCAAGTAATAAATTCTTTTTAAGCAATAAACATTATTATTTTAAATTTTTCTACACGTGTATGAGAAAGAAAGAAATTGAAAAAAAATTATACGCATGAAAAATAAATAGAAAGTACCTAAAAATATAAAAGTGG